>SRMA01027054.1:20088-56560 GCA_007224835.1 Danionella cerebrum | reverse complement strand
AAAATTTGAGAGAGGGCGAGCCAAGGACAGATGGATGGAGTGTTATATAAGTTACATACAGGATTTGACCTGTGTGTTATGCTGCATTTCATTACATTTCAGTTAAATAATACAGCAGGAAAAGCATCAGCTTCATTGGGAACAGTGTTGTTGATCTCCCTGTTTTGTCAGTGCATCAAAGTCTGGAGTAAGTTTTGTTGTGGCGATTCTCAGGACAGATCCGAGGCATTCGTTTGTTATCCTGGATCTGTGATGGGCTTTGTTCATGTTCATAACACTAAATGTCTGCTCACATACATAGGTCGAGCCAAACTAGGTTAGCATCTTCTGTGCCGTCCTCCGTAGGTTTGGAAAGGTGGCTTCGTCCAGTGAAGCATAAAACTCATTAAGTTTAAGAGTCTTGAATTTTTCTTTCAAGATGGCATCAGACTGAAGCTCGATCAGTTTCAATTGCACAAGACACGAACTGAAGTGACTTTTCAATGATTTCAAAATCAGAAAACCGGCGACTGAATTCTCTGTGCAGGTCATCCAGTGATTTGCTGTATTTCTTTGCATATCGTGTCGCCTCTTTCTGAGTGTCAAGTGTGGCGAAATGAGTGAAGGATGCGTTCGCAACTTGTCTGGAGAATAAAACAAGCTTAGATTTGAACGCTGTAACATGTTTGTACATGTCGTGCACAAACTGATCTTTCCCCTGCAGTTTCACATTCAAGAGTGAAAATACGTCCACAGCAAACGTAAAATCACAAAGCTAGTTCTGGTCTCGTAGCTCAGAAATTCGTCAGATTTCTCATTAAACTCTAAAAATGCGCCGATCTCATCTTTCAGGTTCCACATGCGTTGAAACACCTTGCCCAAACTTAACCACCGGACACGAGTTATATAATGTTGTACCCCTTAAAAACCGCAACACTTTCTTGGCATATCAAGCATACAGCCTTTGATCGGACTTCTTTGAGAAAATATTTTGTTGTCCACTCGGTGTTAAACACTCGGCACTCACTGTACACTTTTCTTTTCTTTGATAAACTTATTATCAAAGGGGGTTTATAGAAGGGGGAAAGCTTTACATCGGGAAACGGGAAGGAGAGTGCTTCTTCTGGGAAAAGCTTAACCGCGAAGAAGAGGGGGCAAATGCTCAAGTGCGCCATCTATTGGGGAAATGTGGGCATTACAGGGGAAAGGTTTTTTAACAAGGTGAAAATATTATTAGTTTTATATTTTGATATAACTGGGAGATGTTTGGTGGGCCGGATTAAAAAGACCAACGGGCCGTAGTATGCCCATGTCTGATCTAGGCAAAACAGCTAAAGATTTGTTTGGATGACATTGTTTAATCAACCAATAACTAGATGCACCTTGTAGTCATGCCACAACGTGCAGCCAGCCCACAGAACAGCTAGAGATGCTCATGTTTACACATAAATTCCTCTTATATGAAGAAGGAACAAATCAGGAAGTGCCCACTAATTCTCCCAAATAAGAAACCGTTTCAGGCAGGATTTAATCCAGAAAACGTTAATCTGATGTCATGCGGTGAATGAGCCATAGACTCAGAAATAGATATAGCAACAGTATCGTTTCCCAGAGGAGAGATTTGTTTGAATTAAAACATTCCCTGATCTGCTGGCAGTTCCCCATCGTTTCTAAGGGAGGTGACACTATTGAACGGTGCACTGCAGGGTGCTCGAGTGTTGCAGATTCAGAGGGAATGCGGACAGTGAGCATATATCCACATGTGAGGCAACTCTTCATTGACTGTTCTTGTCCATTTTACATGCTTCAGGTGACTATGTTAAATCCAGTGTGCAATGGTAACACTGGTAACACTGCAGCACCTGTTTCTTGCTGTGCAAAAAGTCACCATCTTTGTTCATCTACATATAAACAGTTTGCTACTGTAGCAATCGAATACCAGGAGATTTTTGAGATTTTCTCTTCTTCTTTGTATCTTATACACTGACACACTGAATCAAGATCTAAATTGAGATACACACACATCTCGAGGAAATATTGATGCAATGATTTTAACTAAAATGTGGAGAAAATAGAGGATCTGATATGACAGTGCAAAATTCTTCACCATTTATTGAGTCAGATGTGTAATGTCCTGATGGTGGCCATGGTTTTGAACTGAGGTGTGTTCGGACATGTAGCTTTGGACCAAAAATTTGGATCTGTGTGTAGAGGTCTTGAATTAAACAACACCTACAGGACGCTGGGGTTCCAACAGACCCCGATTCATACATTGGACTTTTGAACAATGGGTTTCTCTCGATCACATGGTTGTTTAATACACAAGTCTCTTTCACAACAATGTAATGCACAAAAACACAAATTAAATAAAAAAATAGAGACACATAACTTTTAACTGTTGTTAGTTATGTAGGAAAAACATAACTTACGAAAAATCTTACATTTGTAACCCTAAAGTACCAAAATGCTTAAAGGATGTTTTGTTCCCCAAGAAAACCTGTGGGGGTCTGGGGACTCAGTATCTGGTGTGACCACCATTTGCCTCATGCAGTGCAACACATCGTTCGTTTAGAGTTGATCAGGTTGTCTATTGTGGCCTGTGGAATGTTGGTCCACTCTTCTTCAATGACTGTGCAAAGTTGTGGTATTTTGGAGGACCTGGAACACGCTCGTAAACCCTGATCCAGAGCATCCCAAACATGCTGAATGGGTGACTTATCCGGTGAGTATGCTGGCCATGCAAGAACTGGAATGTTTTCAGCTTCCAAGAACTGTGTACGGATCCTTGCATCCTCATGCTGCAACATGAGCTGAAGATGATGGATGTATGGCACAACAATGGGCCTCGTCACGGCATCTCTGTGCTTTCAAAATGCCATCAATAAAATGCACCTGTGTTCTTTGCCCATAACATATGCCTGCCCCTACCAATAATCCCACCACCACCATGGCCTACTCGACATTGACATCAGAAAACCGCTAATCCACACGACGTCACACATGCTGTCTACCATCTGCCCTGAACAGTGTAAACCAGGTTTCATCATTCATGAAGAGAACACCTTTCCAACATGCCAGACGCCATCGCATGTGAGCATTTGCCCACTCAAGTCGGTTACGACGACAAACTGGAGTGAGGTGGAGACCCAGATGAGGACAACCAACATGCAGATGAGCTTACCTGAGA
This sequence comes from Danionella cerebrum, assembly GCA_007224835.1. NCBI lineage: Eukaryota > Metazoa > Chordata > Actinopteri > Cypriniformes > Danionidae > Danionella > Danionella cerebrum. The sequence goes on along the minus strand of SRMA01027054.1, from coordinate 53,394 downwards.
CGGTTTCTGACAGTTTGTGCAGAAATTCTTTGGTTATGCAAACAGATTGTTTCTGCAGCTGTCAGAGTGGCTGGTCTCAGACGATGTTGGAGGTGGACCTGCTGGATGTGGATTACACGTGGTCTGCCGTTGTGAGGCCGGTTGGATGTGCTGCCAAATTCTCTGAAACGCCTTTGGAGATGGCTTATGGTAGAGAAATGAACATTCAATTACCCAACAACAGCTCTGGTGGACATTTGCACGATCCCTCAAAACTTGTGACATTTGTGTTGTGTGATACAACCGAAGATTTCAGAGCGGCCTTGTCTTATGGCCAGTCTAAGCCACACCTGTGCGATAACCAGCATCTAATCAGCATCTTGATATGGAACACCTGTGAGGTGGGATGGATTATCTTGGCAAAGGAGAAGTGCTCATCTCGTAAAAAATAAGGGCGCATATATATATATATATATACTATTTCAAAATAAATAATCCAAAAAAAGAAATAAATCTTTGCTTAATCTAGATGTTACACTTGTGAAGATTAAGCAAGTACACTTTAAAGGGGTCATGCCATGCCTCGTCGAGTTACAGTTGTATAACATTTCCTCCAAATGCCATAAAAGCGTCCATCAATGTTTCTTTAATAAAAAGTTGATCGCTCAGTATTGAAGTTCCTCGAACTGAATCCTTCTAATCTCCCTCACATCTACATTGACCGTCTGACAGCAACTTTGCATACAATTCATGAATATGCAAATCAGTAACAAACAGGTGAGTAGTTTTCCGATTAAAAATCTCAGCACATTTCCGGAATAAGCCTATGCTAGAAAATTAGATAGGATTTCATGTGATTTTAATTAAAATAGAGACTTTTGAGTGAAAGAGTCACATTTCCAATACAACTAGACCAATGTGAACAACATATTGCTAAAAGTTAAACAATGTCATGACCCCTTTAAGTAATAAATGTTAAAATTGTATGAAATAAAAACTGTGTGTAAGCTTATTTCATTATTTTTGATACTGGTGTTCACATGGATTTCTCATTCAATTATAGCGCTGCTTCAGGAGCAGTCACTTTGTGTTGTCACGGTGAGAAAAATCATACCATTGCAAATCTTATCAAATGTGCTGTTCCCCTGACACCGGCAACAGTTTTTCTTAATCCTCATACAATTACGAACGGTAATCACGAGGTGTTTATAGGAGCACAATACGCACTCATGAGCTTGAGACAAATGCAGGAGCTCCCACCATGCCCTCTAGAGGAGACTCTTCAGTCAATAATGGAGATGGATTCAGTTTGTGTCAGCAATTTAGACCCAACCGCCAACAGGAATCCCAGCAGAAAGGATACAATTAATCACAGCAGTCGAGATGTTACAGACTTCAGCCTAAAATGCCACTGCATCATTATTAAGGCTGGAGTCTGCAGGGTTATTACGCTGCTGAAATAGCTTCACCTCGCTTTGGTGTGAAGTGAGAGACTTGAACCTCGCATTGTCGCCTCTGTAACCTGTTGATGCTGCAGTGAGTGGTGTGGAATTAGAAGAGTGTGAGTGTTCAGCACAGTCAGTGTTCCATCACGAGCCATCTGCCCGAGGAAAAGAAAAATTACGCTTGTAAAACCAACTCGAGTGGGTAGAAGCAAGACAATCGTATCAAAATACATTTTCAGTAAGGTTCCGCCAGGCTTCGGAGATGGTGTCGGGATTCCCACACTTCCGGGAACACAAGATGTGCTTGAACTATGATGTTAAAGTACATGAGGATAGATGAAAATCATGGGATGTGTTGTTTGGGATGTTTCGGCCACTTCAAGATAATTATGAGTTTACAATTTTATCTCTGTTTCATCCAATGATAAATCTTCTTTTTACACATATTATAAGTAAATACTTCAATGCACTCTTGTCAAATACACTATCCTTTTGTGTTATTTGTGGATAAACTAAACTGCTGTATCAGAAACTCTAAAATGTATCAAATTTTGTTTTCATTTATAATTTTCTCTTTAGTTCTAATCAAAACTACTAAGTTTTTTAACCCAGGATTTTAACCCTTTAACTGCCATGATCGTACATCGGCTGTGTCCCAATCCAGGTTCTAAAAGCCTGGTCCTTCCTAAAAAGCCTTTAAGGCTACGGCTTGGGAGAATCCTCCGAAGGCTGCAAAAACTCCTTGGTAAACGGGACGGTCTAGCCTCTTATTCTTCTTCTGTTGTTTTTGGCAGTTGCATTAGCGCCACCAGCTGGATCATTTGTTTGGATCCTGAATTGAATGAAACGTTCTTGTATTATTAATATTTTTCTTTAAGTGATTCTTTCATATTTATGTTTTGTGTCAGATAAATTTGTAAGATCACTGTAAGTTCTTTCGTTGCTTAAATTATTTTCTAGGGTTTTAGGGTTTATTTTTAATTGTTCTATTTCTTTATTTTTGTCTTTTTTTATTTTGAATACATTGTATTAAAACATGGTCTGTGTTTTCATTTTGATTACATTGGTCACATTTATTTTCTATTTTTTGTTGTGTGTAATTTAAATCAGTATGTTTTTCTAGCTTCATTCTGTTTTCATAAGTTTTATAAACTCCTTCGTCTGCTTCGAAAAACATGACTCCACCAATACTTAGTTAACATTAATTTGGCTGCGTGTGGCAATGTTTACAATAAATGTTAAAAATAAAAATGTTTTACAATTCGCCAATCACTACCACCATTTAATGCTTGAATATACTGTTCTTTTATTTTAAAAAACGTGTTACTTACATGTAAATACTAATTCAAGTTAGTTTTGTGTTGATCGTAATGAAAAAAACCCCACTGCAAAGCATTGTGGGATATCTGAGACCACAAAGGATGGTAGCGATGCATCCTCAGAATTCAGGGGAAAGGGGGACGCATTTGAAGGGCGGAATTTAAGGACCCTTCGAGTTTTGCCGAAATGAGACGGTCTTGGCGCACCGTTGTGACGTAAGTGCCCTTAAAATGCGCACTCGGGAGGATGCACACTTCTGGATTGGGACACAGCCATTATGTCACTGACCAAAACAAAACCCAAACAAAATGAATGAAATTTCAAAACAAATGAAACAAATTATTTGACATTAATTTGTACCTTTTGTAGAACAGATGGTTGATAAATGCCATTTGATTACTGTCACATTGAAACGGTCATTTGAACAGTGCATACGTTTGATCCAGTGTACTAATTTTAAAGATTTCGCTTTTTTCGTTGTGTTGCCGTCGTAGCTGTCAATTGTACAGCGCTGTAGAGTCAAAGACAGAACAGCCTGCTGAGATTTACAGCTGACTTTTCCTGTGAGCAAGATGCGGTGTGAATAATTTCCCCATAAATTTTGTGAGAATCTGTAAAAATGAAATTGCATTTTTGATTTCCGCAGAAGTGATTGCTCTGTTGCTTCTGGAAATGATCAGGAATTAATCAGCATGCTGTTTTTAATTAATTTTACTAGAAACAGAGTTCAGTTTAGTTTCTAATTCATAAATCACTAGATGAGATTCCGCAAACGAATCCTTTCATTCCGTCTATTTGCAGCAAAAATGTGCTCTGCTGGGAAACTGACATTTTTGTCTCACTCATAACTCACGTCTACTATAAAAAGTGCAATAAAAGTCCCTCTGATCACCTCTCATGTACTGCCACGTCTTTTATGCTTCACTTAAGAGCTGATCTGAGGTGGCTCTGCGCTTGACCTTGTCCCGTAAAGCCCCACCTGAACCGAATGCTTTGTGTCCCGCTGCTTGATGTTCAGTAAAGGGAGAATCCATGCTAAGTAGCGCTTTAGATTTAGGAGCTGCATTGTGAAGCTTCAGAAGTGTGCTATTTATACGAACACCCTCTGTGTGTCAACACTCCTCATGCAGGATTTGTTTTAAGGCAGACAGTAATCCAGTGTATGTAAATACTGTGTCCTTTGATGTTTTAATGGAATGCCAGATTGAAGCCTGCTGCTACAATCACTAAACAAAAGATAGATGTTTAGTTTGCAAAATGTTTCTAAATGTGGAACTATATTTAATAACAGATTAGTCTTGACACAATGAGAGAAGGATTTTGTTTGTATGCATGCAGCTACTGTTTGAGAGCCAATATATGTAGTGTTGCACAGTACACAACAAAAAAATAAAAAAAAGTTTGGTCTAAACCTGAGGGTGTGGTCATTTCTCTTTAATGTGCTTTGTTTTTTCATCTCATAAATTGTAAAATGAACAGTTTGCTTCCAAAATGCCATACACTAACGGGCCACTTTGTTAGGTACACCTTGCTAATACCAGTTTAACCTCCTTTTGCCTCGCTTAGGCACTGGAAACATTCCAGTTTGATATTATAGCATTGCGCAGTTTCTGCAGATTTGTCCTTGATGAGAATCTCCCATTCCACCACATCCCAAAGGTTCTCTACTGCGATAAAATCTGGTGACGGTGGAGGCCATTTGAGTAAAGTGAACACATCGTCATGTTCAAGAAACCATTCTGAGAACCACTCTCTTCTGCAGACCTCGATTGCAAGGAGTGGTTATTTGAGTTACGGTTGCCTTTCTAGCAGATCGAACCAGTCTGGCCTTTCTCCTCTGATATCAACAAGGCATTTGTGCCCAGAGAACTGCTGCTCACTGGAGATTTTCTCTTTTTTTGCTCATTCTCTGTAAACCCTAGAGATGGTTGTCCATGAAAATCCCAGTGGATCAGCAGTTTCTGAATGACTCATACCAGCCCGTCTGAAATCAACAACCATGCCATGTTCAGTCACTTAAATCACCCTTCTTCTCCATTCTGATGCACAGATTGAACTGCAGCAGACCGTCGTGACCATGACTATATCCCTAAATGCATCGAATTGCTGCCACGTGATTGGATGATTAGAAATTTGCATTAACAAGCAGTTGGATAGTTGTACCTAATAAAGTGGCTGGTGCTACTTTAAAATAAAAAATAATAATAATAATAAAAAAATAATAAATCGAATCTACATTTCTATTTGAAACATTTAAACCAATAATTGGTTTAGATTAAACCAATTATTTACCCACAAAATTCTATAAATACGTGATTCGTTTTTCCTCCATAATGGATAGATTCATTCCAGCAGCATATCTTTTTTCTAAAATAAATAAATAAATAATTAAATACAACAACAAATAACATCTCTTTTTCTCTTTTCCGGTTGCATTTTGCAAATATTTTGAGTTTTAAATACTCAAACCCTAAGTTATATCAATAATAAGAAATATATCATTTCAATAATTAATGAAACTATAGATATTGTAAATGATAAGGAGATCATTTAATACAGCCATTGAATTTTCCATGGGGTGCATATTACAGCGGACGATGTTCCTCACTTTTAGATGGAGGTGAAGTGGACGTCCACCACAACCTTCTGGTTCACACTGTGTTTGCAACTCATCTTGGTCCAGTTATTATGGAAGACATTTGATGCTTGACATATTTGCTCTCTAATCATAAACTGGTGTTACTGCTTGGGGTATTAGCAATCTACTGTTGCCATCCTTGTTGTTATGGAGAATAAGGTCAATAGCAGGTTAGAGAGCTATTCAAAACTGCAGAAGCCATAATCTTGCAAAGAAGGCAGATACCTTGGAGAAGGTGAGGTTTATTGCTTCTAAGGGGCAATCCAAGGTGCCTTTCAGTAAAGCAGGTGAGACACTTCCAGGTCAGCCTAAGAAGCAACAAAATCCATAAGCCTCTTTTACAAATTAGAAACTAACACATAAATGAAATTGAAAAGACACAATGATTCGAGGACTTTTTCTTTTCTCATAATAATGTGCTCACACACATAATTTGCCTTTCATGTAGTAGTAGCCTTTATTTGTCACATACACTGTTACATGCAGTGACATTGAGACCCCTCTGGCCACAAACATAGACAAGGTGAGAAGACAGGTCAATGTTGAGGGCTAGGATTTAAGAAAGAAACAGAGAAATGGGTATACATTGTCCATTGCCCATCCTTCAGAGGGCAGTGTGGAGCAGGTTAAAAAAAGCCATTGCAACCATGCACATATAGACATAATACAGGAAAAAAAACATTGCAGGAGAGTGTAGGGTCAGGGAAGGTAGTGGGACCACTACAGTCAACAGCCGACACTTTCCTGCTGCCATGCTGTACTCATGGCCCGTTCAGATTGCAGCGGTTGGGAGAAGCTATCGGAGGTGTAGTCTCCTTACTGCCTCCACCGAGAGCAAGAGAGAAAAGAAAGTATTTGTGTATTCACTGGTTGATACCAGTGGAGAATGTAATATAGTAAAAATCTGTTGCCTTCAAGTATGTGGCAAAAGTATCGAATAGAGTGGGTTTGGCTGAAAGTTTCACACCTGGAAAAATGGCTTTATTTTGTTCATTCATTCATATTCGATATACTATATATATTGCCTAATGAATGTTGACTAGGGTAACAGGGATCTACTGTTGCCCTTTAATGCATATTATTGGCCCCCTTCAGCTCAGGACCAGGAAGCGCAGCACGACGTCAGGCTTAACAAGCGGATAATAGAGCAGAACTGTTGGTGTTTTTCGTACCTTGGAATACGGTCACATAAACTCACTACTGAAGACAATTTAGCATCTCAGCGTTTGGTTACACCAACTCCATTAGACCCCAAAATTCCTTCCCCTGCCATGTCATCAGCCAACATTTTACCCAAACAGAGCCTTGCTTTAAGAGTGGAAAAAACCCAGCAGACTGCTCAGTGTACAGGGTATTGTAGTAGATTTTTTTTTATATTTTCTGGTTGAATTCAGCGATGTAACAGGTAGTACCTCACAAACAGGAAACACATCACAAACAGGAAGTTACAATCTGATTACATAAAGTAGCTCAGATACACTACGCCCCTTTCTGTCCTCCTTTTTAACAGATTATAAATGTGAAAATTACAATTATTTTGCTTTAAAAACAGTTCATACCCATCAAATATTGTTAGTATATAGTACATTTACAGAAATTAACCCTATTTTTTATATGTTTTTAAACAATAAAGTTGTAAAACTAATAACGGTTGTTCACTGTAAATTCTACGGTTATTGCATGTTTTGTAGAATAAATATGGCCTTTTTCAGTAGCATTTCTACAGTATTGTACAGTTAAATTTAAAGACATTTTTTTACAGTGTTGATATTGTTACATTTACAGAAATAAGCCATATGTGTTTTTAACTGTTGAATTTAAGTTTATGCTCTGCAAAACTACTAAATTCTATGGTTATTGCATGTTTTGTAGATTACAGCATTTTTCTGTAACATTTGTACGGTATTTTACAGTTAAATTTACGCAAAATGTTTACAAACAACTTTCCATGAACATTTTGGTAATGTTTTGGTAGAAATTGTATTACCTTTTATACATTGCTGATTTAATCAATACATTTTTCTGACGAGAGAGACTCACATTTCTCAAGCATCTCTGCAGGTAAACGAACAGCCAGTGGATGACAGCCAGTGGATGAATGATCCCCCACTGAAACAAAACAACACAAAATGTAAATTTTACATCAAATAACATTTTATTCCAAATGCTGTAAAAAGTTCTTTCAACCACTACAAAAACGACTCTTGGCTGCATTTAGCGTTGAGCTTTTTTTTTTTTTTTAGAAAAACAATTTAAATCATATCTGGCTTAAATTACAGCTAATAATTTTGTAAATTGCACATAACATAAAGATGCCAAACACATAACTACAAGTAGGAAACATGGATATTTATTTATTATACAGAAATATAATTGCCACCATTAAAACCAGGTTTCAGCTTCCTCAAGTTATTCCTTTAGATTGCAGCAATGCATTTGCTCCTCCTTTCTTTTATTCTCATCCATTCTGTTATTCATGGCCTTTCAGTTAGAAGGTTGCTGGTTCGAGGGTTGACCTTCCAGGGAGGATGCTCTCATGTACGATGTCACGGTGCTTGCATGGGTTTCCTCAGGGTACTCTGGTTTACCCCACAATCCCAAAGAGATGCATCCGGTTAATTGAATAATCTAAACTCCCCTTAGGTGATGCATTAGTGACATGTCCAGGATGTGCCCCCGCCGCGTGCCCGATGTAAGTGGGAGAAGATGAATGAATAAATGTCTGACTTTAGCTGATTACTGGAAATTTTAGTACACTAAAACGAACGTATACTTTACTTTTAAGGACTTTTAGGGTAAGCTCAGGCGGACACCACTGCTTTGATCTAGCAAAGAGCTCCTAAAATTGTTTTTGTTCATTTCTTTTAATCACGTGTGATTTTATTTCTCTTGATTGCATCCACGTCCTTGAAAACAACCTCATTTTGCTCTGAAATTGTGAAAGGAACAGAGACGCGCGTCATGGGTGATTTCTCAGCGTGACTCAAAGTTGTTGTTAAGTGGCTGCTTTCCCCCACGCAGGGATTAGATCTCTCTGCTGTGGAAATGTTCATTCAGCATCGTTTGCATTCTTTTTTTTCCCCTGTGCTAGTTCTGCAATCTTTCTAGCTACTTTGTGCATAAAAAGGATTTAAAGTAAAGTGTTTTTTTATGTAGAAACTCCTCTGCTGTTATACTGCGAGGGCTGCTAATACGTCTTTAAAAATCAAGAGCTTTCTTCTCAGCAGTCCAGGTATTTCCTGTTTCCGAATACAGACTGAGCAATTTAGTTCTAAGCAGTGCTATTGAGTCTCAGATAATAAGGGTCACTTTCCCTTGCGCACCCAGCTAATCAAGCAATTCATTTCCCCATTACCTGTAAGCTAGCCACTTATTAAATACAATTACACACCAATTGTTTCATGCAGCCTCACAGTTGGCGCGGGCGAGAAGGATGTTATTATTTTTGCATATCGCAGACATGTGTTTAGAGGCAGTTCATTCTCACATAGGATGTGTGAGAGACACACCACGCAGGATGCCTTCATTTCAATAAACCGTGGCTCCAGTCTCACACTAATAGCTTTGATGGTGTTCTGTAAAATGGGAATCCTGTCACTTCTAACACCACACGTATGTTTGCAGGCTTTGACTGATGGATACTATCGTATATCATTTATTGGCTATGTGGACAAGTTTGATAGTTGACTTAATCATCCCTGGCTGATTTACTAGTTGTCCGCGGAGAGCGGTAATTCACTCTAGTGACAGGCTCACGTTTGACGCCATGATGGGATTCATGCTTAACGGATTCCAATTAAAATGGAAGTGCTTAACCTCATCCCGGTGGTCGTTTTGTATTAGAAAGCCTTTGGGAATTGGATGTGTGTTTTTTTTCTTATATTTATCTTTGGAATATGTTTCCGTTCAAACACAACATTGACAAAATGAGATTTGAAATCCACCCCCAGCGAAAGTATCCTCTTCTAGGATTTGTTGTAAATCAATATTTAATAAAGAGTGTTAAAGAAGAGGCAGAAAATGAGGATGGCATCTTGGGAGATGAATGCAGCTTTATGAGAATCGTTTTCAAAGAAGTGCACCATGTTCACGATGAAAAAAAAGAGCATTTATCAATTTGACAGGAATGAGAACTGTGGACGTGAATTTGATTTTCTGGAAATGTTGTTCTGTAAGCTTACTCATAATTCTGGAAAATTTGAGCTAAGAAATAAGAGATTTTTTTTCACTTTTGTAAACAATTAGTTTACAAAAGTGAAAGTACACACGGTCCAGTTGTAAGAAATAAGAAATAGATCCAGTTGTAAGAAATAAGAAATAGAATCATTCGAGTAATTTTGCGCATGCACAAAGGAAAGCAATTATCAGTCCATGTAGATTTCTGTCAGGTAGAGGAGACACTGGCACATTTTGTTTACAACCCCATCCCCAACAGAGGACTGTCTTTAAACGGGACTGTCTTCTTCGGTTGTTTTTTTGGGCAGTTTGCTTATAGTGCATTAGCGCCACCAGCTGGATCAGTAGTTTTGATCGAATGAATGAATGTTCTTGTATTATTAATATTTTTCTTTATGTGATTCTTTTATATTTTGTTTTGTGTCTGATACATTTTTAAGATCACTGTAAGTTCTTTTCTTATATTTTCTGGTGTTTTATGGTTTATTTTTAATTGTTCTACTATATTTCTTTAGTTGTTTTTGTCTTTTTTTATAAATTGTATTAAAACATGCTCTGTATTTTTATTTTGGTTGCGTTGGTCACATTTCCCTCTGGGATTTTATTCTATTTACAGTCATTTAAAGCAAGATGACTGTCTAGCTTTATTCTCTTTCATAAGTTTTATAAACTCCTTCGTCTGATTCTTAAAACCTAATTGATATCCACCAATACTTCAGTTGGATTCAGTTGCTAAGCTGTCATTTTACAACAAATGTTATAAAAATATGTTTTACAATTCGCCTTTCAAGTTTGAACACCATGTAAGCTGTTGTTCTGATGGATCACAATGTTTGCTTTCCCTTCAGGATTATGCTGAGAAAGAGAAAACCTTGGCCAAAGCCCTGGAGGACCTCAAGGCCAACTTCTACTGTCAGCTATGTGACAAACAGTATTACAAGCATCAAGAGTTTGACAACCACATCAACTCGTATGACCACGCTCACAAGCAGGTAATGGACCTGCTCATGGCTCCATGAGACAGCCACTGGAAAAATGCAGAGTAATATTTGTGTGTTTGACAGCATGTCACCAGATGGATATTCTAGCACTCGTACATAAAAGACAAATGGCTCCCATTTAACTGAGATTTCCATACAACTGGTGTGAGTTTTTTTCAGAAGACGACAGTAAAACTAATGTACATAAGGTTTTTCCTCTTATTTCCTAAGGAAATGCTGTGGAAACTATTAAAAAAGCGGTTTTGTTGACCTGTTCATGAGCAGTGAAAGTTTATGATTAAGAAATAGACCCAGCATGCAATAACTTCTGCTGATAATAGATTAAAGTCTCGTGCGTATCCATACCAAAGAGCTAAAATCATTTGTATGTAGCATCATTCAGCTGTTTGAATGGACCTAGATTGATCCATCTAAGCTTCTCCTATAAACAACACAGAGTCCCGGTACTTCCATAAACTATTAAATTACAGATTAGAATTTGCAAAGGATTTAATGTCAAAATTTTAAGTGCTTTATTGTGAAAGTGGTATTATGTCCAGGTACCCATAATACAAAGAATTTGTGCTCTGCATTTAACCCATCTAAGTGCACACACCATGAACACACCTGGAGCAGTAGGGTAAACTGGTGCCTTGCTTAAGAGCACCGCAGTTGTGGTGTTTGATCACAACTCCCAATAGCACCCCGGATCAAACCAGTGACCTTCTACCCGCCAGTCAGTCTCCTCATCCATCAGGCCTTCACTGTAAACTGGAAATTTAGTTTTACCGCCTCATTCTGTTTTAAAGGGGTCATGACATGTTGAGCCTTTTAGTGGCTTTTGTAGTGATTTATACAAGATTAATAAAAAAAACAAAACGTAGACGTTCCAGAAAGAAAAAGTTAGTTTCTTTTAAATTCTTTTAAAAATGTTTTTATTCACACCTTTGACGAAGTCACGCAAGTTACATCAAGGCTGGAAATGAAAGGCCCCTCTTCTTTCGTGATAACCAGAAACAAACCAGCGTGAGTCAAACAGATGGAAAGACGGGGCTAGCAACACACAAACGTGTAACATCAATAAATACAGTTGGTATATGATATAGCTCCATCATTTGATGCAACTGTGGTGAACAGGACGTTTCTTAATCAAGAAAACAGTCAGGGCTGGCCCAGACCCCAGCATCTAGAAAGTGTTGATATGGATCAAATAATTAGTTATATTACAGTTTTATTTGGAGCAGCCTGTAAGGACACTGATGTCATGACACAGTTACATTTTTGATGACGGCTAGAATCCCGGGCAGGAGCAGCCTCAATTTTGATTTCTTGATTTCTTTGTCATTTTGCTCACAAAAAATAAAACAAGACCTTATTTCTTTGATAATTGAATTGTTTATTAACCACTTAAAACGATCACAACTCGTTTGACAAAAATGAATTTGTTGAATTCATTTACTTGAATCAGCTGGCAGCTCCCTGGAAATTACCCCTGGCTTTTTTTGCCTGAAAAGGTCTATTTCAACTTTGAAAGACGCATCTAATATCCATTCCTTCTGCCTTCCTCTCTCAATTCCAAAGTACCTCAGCTCGATCCAGGCAGCGTGTTGCAAAACCTTGAGTTCAGACCAGCCAATAAAAAAACAGACGCTCCATGATCCTTCTCTCTTATTGGTCTCAGTGTAATGAAGTCATTTTCTGGCTCATCTAGATAAGGTTGTATAATGTTTCCTCCAACAGCGTCTATCAATGTTGCTTTAATATAAAGTTAAGTATTGAAGTTGCTTATAATTAATCCCTCTAATCACCCTCACTTCTACGTTGATTGTTTGACAGAAACTTTGCATTAATGTCATGAATATGCAAATCAATAACCGATTGGTCAGTAACTGGGGAGTAGTTACATGTATGTTTTACAAATTAAAATCTAATCACCTGAGCTAAAAAATGAAGATTGTAGAAAATAAGAAATTTTGAATGCCACTGAATGAAAATGTTATCATTTTATTGACAGTGCACAGAAAGTGCAATACACACAACAAACTATACAGTAATAAACTGTTATAAACTTAACTATACATCTAAGATAGAATACTATTCACCAATGGTTACCAATTTTTTTTCCCAGCTGCATACCCCTTTAGACACCTGTTCCTCAGTCAAGTATCGGGTTCTCTTTCATAAGTTAACCGATCATCTCCGTTTACTGTAATGGATTTTCTTGGGCAAAGACACACGGAGACTCTGTGCTTTTGTTTGTTTCACTTGTTTCCTATTTTCATCAAAATAAAAAGTAATGAAAAACAGATATGTTTTATTTGCTTTTATTTCAATATATATGACACAAATTAATATTGTCGAGTATATATATATATATATATATATATATATATATATATAAATAAAACAGGCCATTTCTCTGCAGCACAGTACAGGTTTTAGGCACAGGCAGTGCAGCATTTTGATTTCAGCTTATGTCCTTCTCGCACAGTCACATATTTTGACACTGGTCTTCTTCACACTCGGTCACAAGTCTGTTTCAAATGATGCAGATCACCTACTCTATGTACCTCTCACACCTACTCTTGTAGCTCACGAGGTTGTTTTGCTATATGTTTGCCTTCATTTTTTATGTCTCATTAAAAAGCTGCCTTGAGTCATAGGAAAAAAATCTTATTACTACCAAGTACTCAGTCTGACATATAGAAGCTGTAGCTGAACTGAATTCTTAAATTGTTAGATGTTTTGAAACTGGTTACTTAAGAATCAGCACCATTCAAAAATAGAAGTGTAGCCTTTAAAAGAAAGTTTAAGCTTTAATTCCTGCGCTTGTCTCGCTGCTTGATATCAGCCCTGACCCCTGTGCTCTGATTCTCTCGGAAACTAAATGCAAGGAGTCTCTGGGGCCTGCTGCTTTGTCAATAACCGGGCTCACTGAACTATTGACTGAACAGCATCTAAAACCCTCCACCAATGACCTTGCTATTGAACACTTCAAAAGCTGTGCAAATGAATGGATTGTCGAAATGGGTGGGGGGTGCACTCCATGCACTTTGAAGTGAGTGCTGTATATGTGTCATTAGATTTTGTTATTACACATATCTGTGTAAACACTTTTTAGTAGAATTTAACATGAGAATGTATCATTTGAAAACACAGGGTGAGCTCACTTCCCCCTAGAAAACCCTGTGAGTCAGCAAGAGGATAATTATGGTCTGTTTCTGACTGGCCACAGATGCTTTTAATTAAGAATACATGATGTCTGTTCAAATTTTCATTCACACTCAAGAGGCCAGTCAATCATGTCTACCCTCATCTACTGGGTATTTGCAGCACTGCTCTTTCACATCAGGGCTGCGTCCTCCTATAGATGATGTAACTATATCCAGTCATGTGAAATACCAGCTACAGGCTCATTCCAGGGCTTCTCTTGACATATACGTTAACAATCAATGAAGAACAGCACCTCTAGCTGATGCACTTGAGAATTGGTTAAATATAACCGATGCAAACCTATTTGCAGAAAATGAACCTGTGCAACTGAGAAGGCCAGACTTTGCTCACTTTTTGGCAATGGAGAGACTCAAGATGGAGTTTCCTGATGGTCACAAAGATGTCTCTTTGTGATTATCAACAATAATTCTGATGACAAGGTTCAAGTGTGGTGCAAGCTCACATTAGAGCTGTAATCTCATATAAAAGCTCGACCTGCCCTGTGCTCGAGAGAATTTTATTTACTGTATCATCTATGAGCCCAAATCCGACCTAAAATTATTCAAATGAACTGTCACGAGGCGGAGGGCAAAAAAAAAAAAAAACACTCCGGCAAGTAAATGCAGTGCATCTGGAAAGTATTCATAGCGCCTCACTTTTTCTACATTTTTAATTTATTTATTTCCTCACAATACCCTATAATGACAATGTGGAAAAAGATTTTTTTAAATTGTTGCAAATTTTATTAAAAATGTTGAAAAACCTGAATAATCACATGTACATAAGTATTCACAGCGTTTGCCGTGAAGCTCTAAATGGAGTTCAGGTACATTCTGTTTCCACTGATCATTCTTGAGATGTTTCAGCAGCTTCATTGGAGTTCATCTGTGGTAAATTCAGATGATTGGATATGATTTGAAAAGGCATACACCTGTCTATATAAGGTCGTAGGTTAGACAGCACAAAGCAAAGCATGAAGACAAAGGAATTGTCTGTAGACCTCCGAGACAGGATTGTCTCAAGGCACAAGGCTGGGGAAGGTTACAGAAAAGTTTCTTCTGCTCTGAAAGTTCCAATGAGCACAGTGGCCTCCATCATCCGTAAGTGGAAGATATTTGGAACCACCAGGACTCTTCCTAGAGCTGGCTGGCCATCTAAGCTGAGTGATCGGGGGAGAAGGGCCTTAGTCAGGGAGGTGATCAATAACCCGAGGGTCACTTTGTCTGAGCTCCAGCGTTCTTCTGTGGAGAGAGGAGAACCTTACAGAAGGACAACCATCTGTACAGCAATCCACCAATAAGGTATGTATGATAGAGTGGCCAGATGGAAGCCACTCCTTAGTAAAGGGCACATATCAGCCCAACTGGAATTTGCCAAAAGGCATCTGAAGGACTCTCAGACCACAAGAAACAAAATTCTCTGGTCTGATGAGATTAAAATTTAACTCTTTGGAGTGAATGCAAGGCGCTACGTTTGGAGAAAACCAGGCACCGCTCAACACCAGGCTAATACCATCCCTACAGTGAAGCATGGTGGTGGCAGCATTATGCTGTGGGGATGTTTTTCAGCAGCAGGAACTGGAAGACTTGTCAGGATAGAGTGAAAGATAAATGCAGCAATGTACAGTGACATCCTGAATGAAAACCTGCTTCAGAGTGCTCTTGACCTCTTTTTCTTCCAGCAGGACAATGACCCAAAGCACAGCACCAAAATATAAATGGAGTGGCTTCACAACAGCTCTGTGAATGTCCTTGAGTGGGCCAGCCAGAGCCCAGGACTGAATACATGACTGAAACGATGAAAGCAGCATGTGACGTGTCCTTAACCCACAACTCTGTGACTATCCAGAAAAAGAAGCTTTACCTGAATTGACGCCACTATGAGGCAAATTAGCAATCACACTGATTTCAGGACAATCGTTTTAAAGTGTTGTTTGACACACGACAGCTCTTCCATTTAAAACCATGCAAAGTGATTTTCTGTCTCTCAGTCCAGCTTTAGAAAGACACCAACAGCTGTACTCTATCAATCAGGCTTTCTCGTAATAAATGACAGTGAACGTCTATGAAACGGTTCAATAATCCAGTAATCCTAGTTTAGCGAATCTGGAAAAATATACTGCTGCCTGATACTACTTTCAGGTCTGGGCAAAGATCTTCAGCTCTAGATCACAAGATGCACAATCCTTTCACGACAAGTCACGAGTAACAGGAACTGCTTGAGATGCACTAGAATGCAAAGTTCTGACTGTGAATAAATATATTTAGGAGCACTTTTTCAACCAGTTATATAAAACAAAAAACTCAAGAAAGTAGGGAATTCATTTAGCATAAATACAAGGCGTGACATAGATTTTTTTAAACGCACCCTGAAGTTTATTGAGAATATAACCAGTTTATTGAGCTATTTTAATTGTACATGAAATGTAATGTAACTATTTTATATGCTATATTCAATTATACATCCAACCAACACATGGAAGTCCTTAATTTGCTATTTTCACGAATTATTAAGAATTATAATTTTTTTTATAGTAGTAGATGCTCTGCTCTTGTGCTCCTAACCTTTAAAGTTTGGGGTTATTTTTGGTGAAAAAGTTATTGTGATAAATTTCTTAAGCCCATTCCTAGTGCTGATGGAAGAGTCTCTGTCTCCGTTACCCTGATGCGCCCACTCCATATAATATTTCAACAAAAATGATATTTGATGTGACCACCTTCGTATTCCTCTGACTATACGTCTCAGCCAGGGTAAATGCAATCACTGTAGCCTTTGCAAATAGGAAAGGTTAGAAGCAGCAGTGAACTGTGAATAACTGGGCAGCTTGAGAAGAATGTTTAATGCTGGGCTGGATGACTCTACTCTGCAGAAGCCATTGGTGGATTTATTCTCACCTTTCGATTACCTTAATTAAAGTCTGTCACTAAAATAGCCTCCAAATATAGTATTGAACGAAAGCTTTTTCATTGGAGATAAAAGAAGTATGTGCTCAGCTCTCTTTACCCGGTTATATTTAGTAATTCAGCAGACATTGTCTGAAGACTGTTTTGTGTAAAATCAAGTTGGTAAAATAATTATTTAATCAAAGTTAAATCAACATTAATGGTGCAATGTATCACTACACTTTTCCCCTCCATGCCACATGTCCCACAGTCTCTAATGGACTGCTAACTCAATCCTTAAAATGTGCGTAAAATGAACAGTTTTTTCATTTCCGAGAAGCTGCTGTGTTTCACATTTTCCTGCTGATGTTGACATCCATAAACATCTGATCAGCTTATTGAAACAAGGGACGTTCAGTCACTTCAGCAGCTTTTTAACTTTTTTTTTGTGTATCATATTTTTGGATGAAATAATCACTTTTAATTGGGTTTAGTAAAAAATTCAATTTGGTGATTAAAATCTGCAAAATATTTAATATTAATAAGTACTGCTAGTATTAAAAAGCTTGGCTCGGCTACAAAAGCTTTGTTTTAAAGGCTTTTTTTAAAGTTCAAACTCAATTGTTTCTATAAATACATGTATCTTCTAATTTTTTCTACTACATTTTTTTTAGATAATTTTTTTGCCGTAGCCTTTATTGAGTTTTTTTTCTTAATGGAAAGGAAAGTGGAGAGTGACAGCAAATTAGGAGAAGAGAGAATGGGGTGGGACAACGGGCTCGAGATCCGAAGAATAGATCACTACACCACAATGCTAAACATTTTAATACTTTTTAAATCTGTTTTCAGTGAGAGATGAAGTGATGGAGCAGATTACGGTTTAGAGCAATCATCATTAGACATGATTTCTGCTAAAAATCCCACCCATGAGTTGCATTTAAAGGATTCATTATGTAATATTTAACCAAGGGAGGAGGCAGTTTCAAAACGATCCAAAAACTAGATTAGGGAGGGGCCAAGAATGTGACAGTGTTTTTCTAGCCAATTATTGGGAGAATCGACATCACATGGCCAGTGGCTCTGAACAGAAATTAGCATAGAGCTTATATAAATTCTGATTAGGGTTAGGGTTAGGGAATTGCACAAGATTGAAAACCTTAGTATATACTGTATTAATATTATTCCTTTAAAGCCCACAAACAAAATTAGTCACATTTGTTAGCCTCCATCAATCTGACAAATTACCTTTTGTTGTAAGAAACAAATGCAAATCAGCATCACTGAGTTTTTTCTAAAATAAATAAGATAATTTCATGGATTTTAGCGACCCAATCTTCATCTTCTTTTCATTTGCACAGAAAATGGATCTGTTGAAACGTAACATTGGGACGCAAACACTTTAATTACCTTTCTTCTCTCTTGAAGAGGTTTTAAATATTGCTTGCTGTGTATTTACTGAACGTGTGATTCAGTGATAGCCAGTGTTTATGATAAAAGGCTGTTAAAGCATCGAAGTACATTCAAGTCTTAAATGTGATTATTTCTAAAGGGATTTGACTGCTTTGATGTTGATGAAATTGTTGCATAGATAAATGAACAATTCCATGTTCCTCCCTCAGAGACTGAAGGAGCTGAAGCAGAGAGAGTTTGCCCGCAACGTGGCCTCCAAGTTGAAGAAGGATGAGAGGAAACAGGAGAAAGCTCTCCGACGTCTACACGAACTTGCTGAACAACGCAGAGAAGTGAAATGGTAGGATTTTAAATATTGCATTCTATTCATTCACATGCTATGCTATGTGTACACTATAAATTTGTGCTCATACGTTTGCCTACTCCTTTTTTATTTCTTGGCCATTTTTCAGAAAATAAAAAAACACACATAGTGTTTGGGTGAAACTATGTATTTTCAAACAATTGTGTTTAGAACCGCATCACTGGATGAGAGAGTCAAGGGTCTATCTGGAGCCTGAAACCTTTTTAAAAACAAACATCGATTACAAGCAAACGGGTCGAGGTGAGGATGGTTTCCTTTACCAACCACTCGAACCCATTTTGTTTCAGTGCATGTTATCAGGCCAAAATGACCAGGATGTGTAAACTTTTGATCGGGTCATTTGGGAAGTTGCTTCTTTTCACCTCCCAAAAAAATCTGAAAATTTGCCTGGGTATGTTCGCTATGAGCACAACTGTATTTGATTAAAGTGAATCGGGTAGCAAATGGCAGACACATCACTGTGAACCATCAAGCCAGCGTTTGAAAGAGCCGAGGAAGGAAACCTTGCAACTCCAGATGTTTACTGTATGGGTGGAAAATAAGACTTTAGCAACTTGCCAAATTTTAATGCTTCCCAGATTTACAACCCATGGAGAGTTTGGTTGCAAAGTGCTATACATCCATAAATGTTAAACTGAAAAACACATCTTTTAATGAAAACTGGACCATTTTAACTTATCATACTGTATTTAAAAATGTTTAAATCCATGTGCCGAAGTTTATTGTAGCACACAGTGGAAAAAAAGAGCAGAATTCAAAATGGAGGCAGTTGTGCCGGCAAACACTCTCACAAAAACCGTTCAGGAAGGTCAGGAGGCAGGCAAGGGTCAGAATCCAATAAACAGTCCAACAGGCAAACAAAGCAATATCAGAATCCAAAGAGGTAATCCACAAGTCCAGGCAAAACAGGTCACAGTAAACAGACAGGTAAGTCAGAGAGAACCCACTTGGCACGCAACTCAGGTTGACAATACTTCACACTGTAGGTATGGGAGGGCTTGCCTTAAGTACCCTTCCAACAGGAAGTGATGCAGCAAGGGCTAGAACTCTGGAGAGGGAGCCCTCTGCAGGCGTGGTGTAACATAAATTCAAATTCTTTTAATTAAATAAACCTAAGATGAACCCAACTAGTGGTATACGTAAGGAATTCTTCATGGTCCGTAGTTTTTGCTGTTTTAAAGAGGCAAAGAGCCATCGAGGGTTGTTACGGAGGGGGGGTTTTAGATGTAAATGCATCTTTTTTTTAAATATGTTTCTACTGTTTTTGAATGGCTTTTGCTTCCTCTACACACAAAAGGAGCACTGGTTTATCAATGCCATCTGATTTTTTTGGTGTTTTATAATGAAACACTTAAGATGACAATCTTTACAATTCTGAAGTATTTACTGGAGTTAACTGACAGAGCAGCTCAGCAGTTGCTTTAGTTTGTTTAGTTTTTTTTTTTTTTGCATTCTGCACCAAAACACTGCTGCCGTTTATTATGAAATAGGGAAGACATTTCTTATTGGGAAGAAAAAAAAAGAAGAAACAGAACAGCAGTAATAC
Organism: Danionella cerebrum; assembly: GCA_007224835.1. NCBI lineage: Eukaryota > Metazoa > Chordata > Actinopteri > Cypriniformes > Danionidae > Danionella > Danionella cerebrum. Next base: position 33,441 of record SRMA01027054.1, on the reverse strand, counting down.
ATGGGGCACAACCACGTTTTAAAAAAAAATAAATGACGGAGCATTTTTTAAACATTAGAATATAACAAACTCTTTCTAAAATTAAGTTTTATTTTATAAATACAGTTATCTGTATAAATACAGTTAACTATGTTTTTGAGTGGGGAAACCTAAAAAATTCTGTAGTGTAGAGAAAAGTGTGAATAAATAATATATGCCATAAAACATATCAAAAAATGATTTGCCTAAAAATATGTGATTTTGAAAAAAAGCTGTATATGTTTTTAGTCTCTTCATTTGTATCCCGTCTCTTATGTTACAGTGCTCCAGGAAGTGGTCCTATGTTCAAGTCTACAACAGTGGCAGTGGAGGGTTCATTCATGGAGTCCTGCAGTGATGATCAAGAAGAAAACCAAAACTGTGTGGCACAAGACACAGGAGTTCAGATTCATTCCGGAAGCTGTGGCTTAGCTAGTAAGCAGTCGCCGTGGTTATACAGTGGGAGGACCAAAAAACAAACTTTCAGACGCAAAATTGCATTCTCCTTTTCCTTTCCAAAGAAAGCATCCATTAAGCTTGAGTCATCGGCAGCTGTTTTCTGTGAGAATTTGGAGGAGAGTCGAGTGCGCAGACCCAGAACACCTCCTGGTGATTTTGACCTCCCCGATTCTCCCATAGAGGAAAAGGTTCTAAATTATGAGGAGAAAGTTTACAGCCCTCACGCACAGCAAAACGACCACTATCAAAAAGTTAGTCAGGGGTTATCAGACCTTCCTGATGCAAAGGAAAGACTTTCATCAAACCCTTCCGATTTGTGTGCTGTGATTGTCTACTCAGAGGATGTCCCAAGTCCTGCTATCTCCCTTATAAACACCTCCCCTTTTCATTTGAACAGTACTGATGTTGAAAACTCTATTGAGAATCTAAAATCTGAGAACTCTGTGGATGAAACTAGAGGTGAGGAGGAGCACTCATCCATAAGTGAGCTTCAACAAGAGATTTCCTCAGATGGCCCTTCTAAGGACTGTTCTCCAGAAAAAAAAGAGAAAGTGGAGGATGAACATGCAAAAACGTCTTATCCATTTACGAAACCAAGCCAGCCTTATTTTTCTGTTCAAAGCAAGGACAGTAGCACCATCTTCCAATGGCCCTCGGAAATGGTCTCCTTCACAAAAACGCAGCCATCCCTGTCTTTCAGTTGTAACCCTCTCCATTTCGATTTCAAGAGCTCACGAATTAGAAAGTTGACTGACACTCAGGAGATGACTGAATCTGAATCCACAACTAAGGATGTTTCTGTCATCCATATAGACAAGCACTCCGAGGAATCTATAGCCAGTCCCAGAATCAGTGATTCTGAAAGGAAGATCAGAAAGTGTACAAGTGACACAGAGAGTTGTGTCAGGCTGAAAGCACATGACAGATGTAGACAGGCCAAAGATTGCATCCACACAAGTAAGAAGGCGGATGAGAAATTGCGGGCCAGGGATCGGCGTCATTACAGGAGCCATACTAAAAGAAAACAGAGGAGACGGAAGAGGAGGAGAGAGAGGCGGCACAGTGAGACAGAAACCAACATGGCAAGACCTCCAAAACTCCACAGACAATCTGAATGTGTGGAGGGACTTGATAGCCTATTTAGAGGCACCACTTCACAGCAAGGGCATCCATTAGAGATGTCAAAGCAATCAGCTCAAAATCAGGCTGAGGATAGCAACCCTACCCCCGTAGTTGCTGAAGGGATGGGAGGAAGAAGGCAGGAGGCAACAGCCCAGGTAAATGGCTCAGCAGGCTGCATCATTGTCTCTGATGGGATCTGTGCAGGTGGTGAAAAGGTGCTTGGGAACAGCAGAAAAAAGCCTGACAATCCAGCTGCAGGGGAGCTTAAAACTACAGGACAGTTCTCCCATTGCGAAGAAGCATCTCACTCTCTTAGATTCAGTACAGCAGAAGCATGCACACCAGAAACACCTCCATCACTTGTGACTAACGGCGATGGAGAATTTGAAGGGCACAGATCGAAACGGCTTCGTATCGATTCTGAAAGCGGAGGGGATGAGTCTTGTGTTTCCTGTCAATCACTCTCAGAGATTTCCAATGAAGGCACAGAACCTGCCTGCTGTAAACATGGAACAAGGAGAAAAAAAACGAAATTGTCTAATGTCCAAGATCAAACCCCTTGCCCTGGTGTTAATGGCGTTCTTGAAAAACAGGACAAGGCTGCAGAGGAGTCGAGCATGAAATGCCTTGTTTTAAAAGCCGTGTGTGACAGCTCAAATGGGTCAGACCAAATCTCATGCAGTATTGATGATGGACAGAGCCATGCGCTTGATTCTCCGACATTTGCCTCCATTAGCCACACCATGGGTCACACCATGGCGACGAGCGGTGACTGTCAGCAGAGCTCCTCCTCTCAGATCAATGCCTCATCGACCGAGGGCAGTCAAAGTCTCTTAGAGACAGATTCAAACCTTTTGAGTGAGCTGAAAAAGAAAAATATTAACATCCACAGTGAGTCCAAAGCAGCACAATGTCCCTTGTGGAACTATAGAAAGTATTCAGCAGCTGCTCAGGCCTGCCTGCTCAACGTAAGAGACTTAGTCCTGCAGAGAAGAGAATTTGACGCTCACAATAAATCATGTCAGCATAGCCTTCACAATCCACCTCAGAGGTTTCACCTAGGCATTCAGGGTGAGGAGAAGTTAAGCAGGGAGTGCTTCCACACCACTGGCAGCCTGTTCCAACCCTCGCCATCTTTCCAGACCCCCTCGGACTGCATGGAGAGACACTGTCTCCTACAGATACAGAGCCATGGCCAGGTGCTACACCAGCAGGTGTTCCCCACAAAGCTCAAATCTGTCCTGCCCAGGACACACCTGCCCATGTCATCTGCTGTACTCCATCCAGTGCACTTACCATCTTCAGTGCCTTCTGGCTCCATCACAATACGTCACACAATCCTACAGCACCATGGTGCTTTTCTGCCCCCACAGCCACCAATTTACCCACAAGTAGTTTCTGTTTCACGACTCCCTGTGGGACCAGAGATGTGCTCCCCCACTGGAACTCCATTTGTGACCCCTCCACAGGTACCAGTGGTGGCTGCTCCGAGTATTCATCCCATGACTGTGACATTTCATGCCCTCCCACGACCGGCAATGTTTTCACCAATGATGCCCACTCATCCCGCGGTCATTCCTCTGCAGCCCCTCTTCTAGTTCTACAGTGGTGGGTGTATTTTGTTCTATGGTAGTGAGAGAAACATCTTAGCCCTGCTTCCTCAGTAAGAATGTCACCGTAGAAAGTAGCCATTGGTAACAACAGTTTGTTTCCGTTCCATGCAATCAGTTGGGATTCTTGTGGAAACAATTAGTTAAAATTACTAAAATAACTTTAGTAGTTCATAATGAGTATGAGTATCCAAGAAAATAGTTTGAATTTACGGAAAATTTATCAATTAATACACAGTACCACTTAAGGAAATGATAAAACTTCACATATGTATGCATTCCTTAATCTTAAGTCTAGAGATATTACTGTAGGAATTCATTTTAGTGCAACATTTTATATTTCTACTGGCAGTGAGATGAAAAAGGGAAGTATTTAAAGGATGAAAGTGCCATAATCCATGACAGACTTGCATTAAATTAATGTAAAATACATGAATCAAGTGAAACAGGATTCACTACAAATGTAAACTGTAAAAATACACTGCAAAACAAAGGCTGACCGATTGCACCAGATTACTCTTACGCACAGTGTGCTACAAATGCACTGAACCCATATGCACACCAGTAACCCTGTGTAATAAATTGATGCTGTCTAAATTTGGTGAAAAACTGAAATCTCTGAAGTGGGAGCTTCCTGCTTTAATCGTACTACCTCTTACATCAACAAACGAAAGTATAGGGAATCTTATTTTTTGCTAATAATTTTAGAAATAAATAGTGATATTAGACAACTTCCAACACGTAAACTCTAGTATAAACCGTTATAGTAAAAATTCTAGCAAATATTTCCCTGAAATTGACTGAACTCCGGCTAAGTGCAAACTCTTCTTTTTTTTGTTCGCAAAGGGTTCGCTTTCTTCAGCTTGCATCAGATAAAAGGATGTAATACTCAAGAGAAGAACTCATTTACTTATTTAAAATAAGAGCAGATCAAATTCTGTTTCTTTGAATTTTCATAACGCTTCGTGTTAAAAAAAAAGATATCATACGGAAAGTAGATTATATTATATGTCTAGATAATTCTGTTAAAACATGTTTTTTAATTATATATTTTTAAAAACAAAAAATCAATAAATTAAAACTTTGCTGCTCCCTTAACATTTTTTTTTTTCAAATTGAAGAACTATATTTATGTAAAATGCAGAAGTGATGAATCTATTATTGTGAAGTAGATAGATTCTATTATAACGGAGTGAAATGTGAACAGAACAGCTAAGAGCATGTGATTTAATCACTTACGTAGACATATGCATTAACAAGAAGTGATACAGAATATAGATATAAACTATAAACTGTGATGTAAAGCCATTCAGAGATGATGTAGAGAATAGAGTTGCTGGTATTTAGCTCAGAACTTCACCAGGTTGCCCCTTAATCAAGTCCAATGTTTGATTCTTAAACACATAGGAATGTGTACCTGTGCACAATGTGTTTTTTCTGCATTTAAAATATCTTTTGCAGAGCTGTACATGCTGTAAATCAGTACTGCTGTATTTATAAATCATGTAATGTACATATGTTTTATGTTTTTATGTGCCAGTTACCCTGTATGTATGAATTATTTAGATAATATAAAAACAACTATGTTTTTTACGCCACTTTGCAGACTGAATGATGCTGAAGTACTATGTAATAAAAAAGAAACAAGCTCTGGTTGTCAAGTGTGTCTACTTAAGATGGTCTATCGACTGCTTTTTAGGTTCACCACACGCTCAGAGGAAAAGGTCCACAGTATACGACTACAAACAGAGTGGAAATGCATGCTTTTTGAAGCCAGGAAGAAAATCCTGGGGTTTTGTCACAGCCAAGCAAGAACTGATTAATATTTCATCTGAAGGTCTCACACAAGCGAAGCAAAGGTTATTGAGTGAGACAGCCGTGGTCATTTTCTAGCATCTTTCAGGCCGTGCTTGCTAGACCATCATAAGCTAGAGATTTTACCACACAATGCTTAAAATTCACACTCCAGCCAGCCATGCCCTCTGTGTGAGGGACATCATTTATTTTGGTAACGGAAATCTCAGAAATTCTGCTGTGGTTCCCCTTCAAGTGCTTGGGTAATATTCCCAGCTGTCTAGCTTATTTTATTAGGGATGCATACACACAATTTATTGTCAATTATTATTGAGAATATTCATATATATTAGTTAAGGGCCACTCCACCTTCTGTCCTTAGTATTGAACAGAGGGCACTTATCATCCAACTGACCCCTCTTGTTTCTGATCGGCAAATTTTGGAGGCCTTATGTTTTATAAATATGATAAAGATGGAGCAACATAACCTTTCTTTTGATTTCATTGTCTGTAGCTAAAACTTTGAGCTATTATTGACATATATAATGTACAATATGCTGTATCTACTGAACCGATTGTTTCAACCAAGCAAAAAAATTAAAAATGGTGTTATTTTGTTCATGTTTTGCTAAAGCAAAAATGTAAAAGTATTCAGTGCCTGCCCAGTCGACAGTTCTGTCTCTCTAAATTGTTAATTCGTTAAACTATTAAAAACAAAAAAAAGAGTTAATTTGTTAAACTACAAACAAAAAGAACTCAATGCAATCGTACCCTATAGTGTTGATCCTGAACGTTGCCAATGCTATTGCTCAACTGTATGGTGCATCTTTTTCGTTTAGGACTGACACAAGTAAACCTGAACCTCTAATTTAAAGTTAAAGCCATACTATCATAATCTACAGTGGTTTCATTCTTTATAATTACTGGTTGTCTGAATAATAAATTTCAGTTAGATATGTCATTGGAGACAAAAACAGTGATATTTGTTAATATCATTTCACGAGAATACATTCAAAGAAATTGGCCATGGTTATGCAAGCAGACTTGGTGGAGATAAAGCGTACCAGACGAGCTGTCCAGGGAAGGGCTCCGAGTGCAGGGGTGCGGTAAGAGCCCAGAGACCCCCCCCCCCTGAATATGTAGAGTGGAGGAGGGTTGCCAAAAGAGAGCCTGGGGGATGCATAGATCCTGGGGCTTTTATAGAACGAATCATTAAGTAATTATAGGAATCACCCAGCCTAATTATCTTTCATGTACCCTCCCGAAATGAATAACCTCACTGAACTTTGACGTCAATACACAGGTGTATCTAAGCATGAGAAATATTTAATGAATACCAATTGTGTGGAGTGTTTTTCCTCTTTGCATCTTCTCTAAAGAGTGGCAACATGGGAGCAGACCAAGAAAAATCTCAGATAAGCAGAAGCACAGGTTGGTGAGAACAGTCACGGGCAACCCACAGACCAGCTCCAAAGACCTACAACATTCTCTTGCTACAGATGGATTCACTGTGCATCGTTCAATCATAGAAGGAAGATACACAAATATTGAGTTGAATTTTATTTTGTGCTGGCTACATTTATGACTAATAGCCTATTTAGAGGATATTTATGATATCGTTTCAATAATTCTTGCAAAAATCATATAAACTTTATATCACTTCTCAAAAATCACTGTGTTTGTCTCCTTTATGATATATTTATCTGAAATTTCTTATCCATGCAACCAATTTACAGGGGTGCTCAAACTTTTGGATACCACTGTATGAATAAATAAAGTTACTTTGTATACACAATTAGTCCAAAATGTTCCATTAACAACACACCGCAAATGAATTTACCTAAGCTCTAATAAAACAGAGTTCTACAACTGGGGACCAATTATACAAAATGTTCGGCCCCATAACATGCCGTCAGAATGGTATGTAGTAGTTTACCAGTCGACCCTGGAGATAAGTCTTGATGCAAAAGCCAAACAATTTAATGCCTTAAAAAACGTTGCATTCCTTTGTTAACCAATGAGGCACAAATAAAACTGGTTTAATATGACAACTGTCCTTGGAGCACGTTTTAAACCTGACTTTGGACCAACGCTTTATAGATGTTGGCATACAAAGCATTACAATAATCAGTCCCGAACCTAATAAAAATAGGAGTAACACATTACAATGCTGCCCTTTCCAGAAACGGGGTGCACTGTTCTTAAAAGTAGCAGCTGCAAAAAAAAAAAAAAAGCGTTCCCCCAACTACCAAGGTTGAGCTCACTATTGAGCAAAAAACAGATTTTCTGGGACTCATGGTCATTCCCCATTGTCATTAATGAATATAATTAGCTCACATTTACCCTGGTGTAAATTAAAATGCTTTTTAAAATTTCACTTATTTGTGACACATAAAAGGCAAACAAAGTAGGTCGTAAAAAAAATCTTAAGGGACTCCACAGTCCAGGCAAATGGCTGCAGATGTTACATAATTACACCATACAGAAGAAAAACTGTTTAAAAAATAAGATAGGAGCCAAACTAACACTACTACAGGTAAAATCTCTCTAAGCAAAAGGTCTCTCTAAGCAAAAAAAGTCTTCAGCCTAGATTTAAAAACATGTACATCACTGCTGGGGTGAATATCATCAGGCAGATGATTCCACATTGTAAGTTCTGCATAGCTAAAAGCACAATCTCCAAAAGAAGACTTAGAGGGAGGTGGAACAAGAAGAATAGAAGAGCTAGACCAGGGGTGCTCACACTTTTTCAGCTTGTGAGCTACTTTTAAAATGACCAAGTCAAAGTGATCTACCCGCTACAAAAATGTAAAACATCAATCAACAAACAATTGTTTTCAACTTTATTGAGAATTGACAAAACACACATAATAATTAACTATTTACATTTTTTGTAATAACCTGAGTTTAATTTGATGACTTGCACTGAATTCAATCAGCCAGGGATGCATACATAGTCCGGACAGTAGCTGCTGACAGCCAGCCTCAAGCACACTTCCAAATGTTTGTCATTGTGTAATGGTATTTGGACTTAATGATTTTCATGTGGGACTTAATGATTTACTTCAGGGGTGTCAAACTCATTTTCACAGAGGGCCACATTAGCATAATAGCTGTCCTCAAAGGGCCAGATGTAACTTATAAATGTAAAACAATGTAATTGAATGTAATGTAAAATAAATGTTACTACTCCTTAATGTTAAATAACTCATTATTTGTAATTTATTCAAGTGACATTCCAGTTGCATAGAAACATCTGTATGATTATTGTTCTAATGTAAATCCTTTAAATTTTTGTCAGCTTATGAAAACCCACATAACTCTATTAATGAAGGAACAAACTGTCCAAGTGAATAAAGAAAAATAGCATTTTTGTAATTTGTTTAGCAAAAAAAACCCTCACAGACTGAAGACGATGCATATCGATCATCATCTTTTATCATCAGCTCAAGAAACAGATCACAGATACACTATTAGCTCCGCCCATTTCACATCTTGAAATTTATTTTAGCGTGAGAAAGGTGTGGTGTGAGAGATCACTCAAATGCGTGAGTCTTATGTTCAATGTGTGAGAGTTGGCAGCTCTGCAGTTTCACACAGAAGTAATATGGATGCGGAAACACCACACTGTGGGAAATGTAGTTTTTTTATTAGACACTCAAAACTTTTAAGCTCTCGCGTGCAACATTAGATAACATGGCGGGCCACATCTGGCCCGAGGGCTTTGAGTTTGACACATTTGATTTACTTGGTCTAGCTCCTTCACTCATTTTGGTGACCATGAACTTAAGCTTAGGCTAAAAATCAGACGTAATACGCTGATTAGCTTAGAGTCGTTGTTTACGAATGAGCGGTGACGTAAAGGTCAAAATTCAGTTGTCATCTGACTGGTTGCCCTGTACATCGATCAAGTGACGGGATGGATGATTGGCTGATATTGTTTTAATTTCACGCCTCGATCGACCGGTCGATCGCGATCAACGTAATAAGCACCCCTGAGCTAGACCGAAGAGTGTGTGTGAGGTATGAATAGATAAGAGATCTTGTCTGTATTTTAGTACCAAGCCAATAAGAGCCGCAAAGATGAAGAGAAGTATTTTAAATTTGGACCTTTGTATGACTGAGAGCCAATGCATGTGTTTGAGGACAGGGGTTATGTGTGGACTCTGGTGTTTTAGATGGTAGTCTATAAAACACAGTGTTGCCGAAGTTCATACGTGAAGTGACTATTTTAAAATAGCAGAAGTCTTGAGAGAAATCAATGATTGATATGGGCTCCATCGACAATGTTCTGTCCAGGATGACACCAAGGGTTCTAGCTTAGTCCATGTTTGTTCATCCAACTAAACTGAAGCCAGTTCGATTTTGCCACGGCAGATTTAGATGCAATTAGAACAACTGATTTGGCACTATAACATTTTAATAGATTGTTTGAGAAACAGGTTTGGAGTTCAGCTGGGCAGGCAGTTAAGGATTAAGCGATAGAGAAGGAAGTAGGTTTGGTGGAGATTAAAAGCTGGGTGTCATAAGCATAGCAGTGGGAGTGTATGCCAAATTTACGATTATGCAACCTTTTGGGAGAATGTAAATAAGGAATAGTATGAGGCCAAGTACAGATCCCTGGGGGATCCCAGATGTAGCCAAAGCAGAGACATGAGTCCCAGAAAAGAGTGGTGAGAGTTTGGACAAACTGTGTACTGAATGTAAGAAAATATTTAAACCAGGTGATTTCAGGTTCCAGCAATGCCGCTATGGATCCAGATACGGTTACATTTTGACCAACATGCAACTGTTTTCAAAAACCAGATTAGTTTCAATGAAGTGTGCAACTGTGATTCTGTACTATATATTTTTGAGTATTGTAGTCGTTTTAGCTGAGTCACTTATATGTCTCTGTTGTTGGAGGAGGAATTTGACCATTACTTTTCTGAACCTCGGACTGAATGGACTCTCATCACATAAAATACAAAACAATAAACTCCCTTTCTGAGATATTTTCTCTTGACATCATCACTGTCTGAGTCAAACAGTTGGGTGATGCCAGGATCCCTCTTAGTTACTAGCTGTTCAGTTATGATTATGGCCTTCATGAAAGCATAGACGTGACTAAAAGCCTTGAGTTTGAAATCCGCTTTGTGAGCATTTCTCTTAACAGGAGCCATTTGGGCATCCTTATATAAACAACATAATACACTCATCTTGCTCTCTTCATTAGATTCAGCTCTCTGTCTGTTTTCGATACTCTCTGACCAGAGGGTCTTCGCCATGCTTCTCAACTCATTGTGAGACTATTCTGTCGTGTTGTATGGTTGTGACGCCTCTCCTCGTCCCGGTAATCCTGCAGTGAGAACACCATCTTTCATCTTGTTGGATGTAAGGGTTTTGTGAGGCTCTCCACACCGTTCACTTAAGAACTGTTGGATCTGTCTCTTTTTAGTTTACCATTTTTGGAGGCACTTCAAGCTCTCTGAAAACACTGATGGCTTTGTTTATATTTTTGGAAGCCTTGTTGTTTTTGTTCAATAAAAGTACAGTGGAGCTACTGGGAGATACTTTAGTCACTTCTGAAACGTTTAACCTTGTCTTTTTTTATCATATTTACCAAGAGATATGAAATTATCCTTCACTCACATTTTGAAAGAGGACGATTTTAAAATTAGCTCTGTCTATCACTTAGAGTAAAAAATTACCAAATGCAAACATTTACACTGCCCCTAGTGGATGGATGGTATCAAATGCTCTCATAGAAACTAGTTTTCTCAGCTTTTGGGTCTCAATATTTTTAATTCTATTTTTCATCCATTAATTCCTTTTTTAATTCCATCCAAATGATGGTTTGTTATATAAAGTTTCAATATAGGTGTTGTCAAAATATTGTGCACATCACACTGTCCCATACTCCCATTTCCCCCACAATCCCAAAAACATGCGGTTAGGTTAATTCACACCTTTGGTGTGAATGTGCGTGTTGCCCTGCAATGTACTGGCAACCTGTCCAGGGTGTACCCTGCCTCTCGCCGAATGTGTGCTGGAGATATTCACCAGCAGACCCCCTTGACCCCAAAAGGGAATTAGCAGGTTGGAAAATTAATGATATCACACTGTCCAGCATGATTTCACCATACAACTTGCGTTCCCCGCAATCTCTCCCTCCCTAACATTTAAGGAGCACATACTTAAAGCTGAACAGCTTTAACAAAACACCTCCAAGCAGAACATTCAACTGAACTTCTAGTCCAAGAACTGGTCATATCTAGACTTGACTACTGCAATGCTCTTCTGGCTGGACTTCCTCCCTGTGCATCATGACCCCTTCAAATACAAACTCAGCAAGACTCCTACACTCTTGCAGTCCCAATCCGGAAAGCAGAGTCTCTCACAACCTTTAACAAGCAATTTAAAATTCTTATCTTTCAATAGCAATTCGAAAAAACTTGCCTAGCACTAAATTTATGCTGAATCAGCTTGAACCTCTTCTATGTGCACGTGTTATCGTAATCTGACCTTGACAAACTAATTGTAACTGTTACATCTATTGTTGCACATCTTCATAGTTATTTGCTTTAGTCCAAAAAAATATGGTAAACCTCCATAATACATAAATTAAAGATGCACATTATTTTCATAATTATTATAGAATAAATTACGTTTTATGAAATGTTATTAAGATGGTCACCAGCTTCACCTATCTGCGAACAAACCGTAATTAACCTTGCCTCATCATCTTCAGTCACTTCCACCAAGGAGCACAGTCACAATCCACTTGTGGGGCAGTTGTGGCCTATTGGAACAACTGGTAATGCTGGTTTAATGTGTTAAATGGGTTAGATGGGTTAAATGCAGAGCACAGATTCCTAGTAGTGTTCACTCCATATCTGCTCGTAATGTCACATTCACTTTCAATCCACCTTCAATTACTCCGTTAACTTCCCTTTAGTCATCATCTGAAAGCTCACAGCTACTGACTCACCTGTGTCCATTGAACCTGGTGTACCTAAATAGTAATCCCCAATGATTTGTCGTTCTTGAACAGAATTCTTGAATCTTTGCTGTGACTCCGGAGGAACGAATTGTGTTGGCGAGTTACATGTGCAACATCCTTATGGTTTTTTTTGTAGCCCGCTCATCATTAATGAAAAAAGAACGCAATGACTTGGAGGACTCAAAAAAAGAATTAACCTTTCGTTTTCCAGCTCATATTGCATTGGTTAACGTTACATAGTTGCCACTTGACAAAAGAACGAAACTGAAATCAATTCTCGTTAAGGCCCAGACTGCTCTTATTAACTTCAGGATGAGGTAATATGTGGAACAAAGGAGACTTAAACCTTAAGACTTGTCAGATCAGAGGTGAGGTGAATCAGACTTAAGACCCAGGTAGGCTCACATAAAAAATATTTGCCTTCTAGCATTATAATGTTGTCTTATTTGTAGTATGATTAACACTTGCATATAACGCAGATGTGTTAGCAAAGTATAACACAACATTTAATTGGTATCTTACAAAAATTTACATGCTCTTTTTAAAGGGAACGTCTGCTTGCTGTACATTATTTTTATGGTCAATACAGAGAAATCTACATGCACTCCACTTCCAGCTTTAAGACAATCAGACTGACGGGAATAACTTTTCATGGCTTTCCAGACCCTGCCAAACTTTTAAAAATGGGCACATTAATTTGCGGGCGTAGGTGATTAGCAATCAGCCGGGTATAAAACCGGGGGTGAACCTACGCTCATTCTAAGATTTTCCTAGGAGCTGAACCCACTTATCTCTCTGCACTTCAGATCATCGACTTCCAGGGCATGGCAAAGGTATACGTATTACAGAGACATATGACGGTTAGGAATCCGACTGATGTATCTCTCCGGTGAAAGAGGGTACTGCAAGCCACACCCACACTGTTCCCTAAGGGTGACTGCCACCACTCGGGACCACAGAGAGAACAGAGCCCATATCAAGGTAACAAAACCTGATGAAGGTATTGGGTGCTGACAGGGGTACAAGTCGGGACGTGCCAATGGTCACCCTGGTGGGGCCACTGAGGGGCAGAATCATCAAGAACGGACCCTGGGAGATGATCAGATGAGAGCAAGGGGTCTGAGCCCCTCCACTCTCTTCCATGGTGAGCGGGAGCTCACGCCAGAGTTGACGTGAGCTCCCGCTCTATCTTTCTCAGTCTTCGACGAAGACTGAGAAAGATAGAAGATACAGCAGGGCAGTCCACTATTCACAGAGAGGATATGAGTTCTTTCTAAAACATTCTGGGTGCCACTATCCTGGAAGACGGCAGCGAGGTGAGTGTGGTGGTCTCCCGCCCCCCTCCAAGGGGAGTTGGGTCATTGGACT
>SRMA01027054.1:0-18989 GCA_007224835.1 Danionella cerebrum | reverse complement strand
CCTTTAAAAACAATCGACTGATTGCATATTTTAATTTTATTTAAAGTTTTTCATTAGATGACACAGGAATCACTACTGTAACCATTGTAAAAATTACATTAACCAAAAATGTATAGCATACTTTTGGTTCACCGATAATCTAACTTCATTCAAAATTAATGTGCATCCTATAAATGACGCTGTATAAATGGCCAATTTAATTTTAATGTAGAGTAGCGAAAAAAGTGGAAAAGACCATTGATGACAATGACAGAGTGACAACCATTATTTGGTGACAACCAATGAACGTTAATAAAAATGTTTAACATTATTCAAATGAGAAATTGGAGAGAAGTATTTTCATCTGATTCCTCAACTCGCCAGTGAAGTTGTGGCAGTGAAGATGGAGGAGTAGAGTGTTCTAGTGGTTGGAAATTTTTCTATTTTCTATTATTTGGTGACAACCAATGAACGTTAATAAAAATGTTTAACATTATGCAAATGAGAAATTGGAGAGAAGTATTTTCATCTGATTCCTCAACTCGCCAGTGAAGTTGTGGCAGTGAAGATGGAGGAGTAGAGTGTTCTAGTGGTTGGAAATTTTTCTATTTTCTATTATTTGGTGACAACCAATGAACGTTAATAAAAATGTTTAACATTATGCAAATGAGAAATTGGAGAGAAGTATTTTCATCTGATTCCTCAACTCGCCAGTGAAGTTGTGGCAGTGAAGATGGAGGAGTAGAGTGTTCTAGTGGTTGGAAATTTTTCTATTTTCTATTATTTGGTGACAACCAATGAACGTTAATAAAAATGTTTAACATTATGCAAATGAGAAATTGGAGAGAAGTATTTTCATCTGATTCCTCAACTCGCCAGTGAAGTTGTGGCAGTGAAGATGGAGGAGTAGAGTGTTCTAGTGGTTGGAAATTTTTCTATTTTTTAAGTCCTCGAACTTAAAGGGCCATGACCGCCGCCTGTTTCAGGTCTCAAGTGCCTGAGATCATTTTCAAATAACACAAAAAAAATGGACGTGTACTGCTGCGCAAAGTGGGTTGGAATGTGGATTGGCTTTGGATAACAAAAATAATGGCCAGGTCCACCATTCTTAATTTCGCATATCTTTCTCGTATCTTCCATAGTTTTGACTTCTTGTGTTTGGTCAATGTTGAAATATTCTGCTTTGCTTTATCTATTGGTTTAAGAGGAAGAACCACAGGAAAAGAAGAATAAAGTTCAGATATTTTACTTATTAAGCATACAACAAACAAGAATTACAGAGAACTCTGTGTCACACAGCCTTGTGATGGGTCACATGTGATGGGTCGTATCTGCTCAAATATGGGTGCTGATGTCTTTTTCAGGAGGACACTGGAGATTCCAAGTCCGCCTCTCGCTCCATTCTTTTTCGATGTTTTGTTCAACCCATGGTCCTGTTTTTGTTCCTGGTCTTGTTCCATTTTAAACCTCTGACGTTTTTTACAAATAGTTTATTAATATTCTTTTATATGATTATTAAAAGTGTTGGTCTTCTAGTTGTTGAATATTTTTTCCTTAGTAATAACGAATTAGAATCACCCCATACGTATAAATTAATATTAAACCTATATATTATGAATTATTATCACACCTCTTCTTCTTCTACTTTCGGCTGTTCCCAGTTTAGGGCCATAGCGAATCATGCGTTTCCACCTAACTCTGTCCTCAGTATCCTCTACTCTTGCACCAACCAACTTCATGTCCTCTTTCAGTACATCCATCTTCGGCACATCCGTCTTTGGCCTTATTCTTGACATCTTGCCTGGTATCTCCATCTCCAACATCCTTCTACCAATAAAACCACTATTCCTCCTCAGCACATGCCCAAACCATGTTCTGTACACCTTTCCTTTATCACACCTGAATATATATTTCCAAAACCAACCAATTTCTTGAAGCCAGAGATTAGCTCCTGACTTCATCATGGGGAAAGTTATGTATCACGTATCTTTGCACCATGGAAACAAACATTTGAGACCCATTTTGAACTCTAAAATAAAGTGCTGTAACTTTACAGGACGTTTCAAGAGTTAGGCATCATTAATAAATTTCATGGGGTAATAGAGGTCAGATTCATGAATAATTAAAATACAGATGAGTCATAGGACAAAGTATAGGACAAAGACATGTCACTTCCTGAAAAAAATTGTTATCAAACAAGAAGTCAGAAATTGTAAAAAAAAAAGAAAATATCACTGAAAATATCACATTGTTTACATCCTGACTATTGTGGCCCTTTAAGCCGCGAATGAATGGAAAAACATTCCATTGACTTGAATGGAATCATTCAGGAGTAATGTGACCTGGTTTCACTGAGCCGGTTACAACATCAGCGTTCCTTCAGGTTTGAAAGGAACTCTATCTCCCAGCAGCTCTTGTCGGCCGTTGATATTACTATGTGACTTCCATCTAGTGTTCTATAATCTCTAGCTGTGTCTCTATCCATGTTCTTGAATTTTCAGATGACAGGCTATCTAGCCTTGGGAGGATCCCCCGAAGGCTGCATCACTCTAGCCTCATTCTGGCCACTGACTTTTCTAAACTCTTCCGTCTGCTCCTTGGTTCTTAGAATAAAAGGACACCAACAGTTAGCATACATCAAATCACATTCAGGAGGCGATGTGTGTTAGTGGTATTAACTTCATGCTTTTCAAATAAAATCATTGTTTTAAAATGCTACTATCACTACCAGCATTTAAAGAATCCTTTGATCTACTGTCCTTAATAAAAACCTTATATTTTGAATACAAATTCAAAAACACATTTGCTTGCTATGTTGTGTTTATCTTATTGAATGAAATAAGCATCTTGGGATATCTAATACCACATAGGATCGTAGCCATGCACCCACCAAAATCAGGAGAAAAGAGGATGCATTTGAAGGCCCCTTCGAATTTACACAACATTGTGAGTTAAGCAGCCTTGAACTACGCACAGACTTTGGATTAAGACACAGCTTATGTGGGAGTTTCCTATTTTTCTCATGGTTCCTATTCTCTTCCATTTCTAAAAGTGCCATGCCAAGTTCCCATGCTAGTACCCTTGTCCAGTCACTAATCTCTGGATCCTGCCCGAAGTCAGTACTCACCTGTCTGATAAGTATTCCCAGTGGATACTTTCCAATCAGCTCACCTTAGCCGTAATGGCTCCTTCACTCCTGGGAAACCTTGGTCCATCTGCCCCTGCAGGCGAGTATACCCTGTTGAAGTAAACTCACCTCGGTACTTACCTACATTGAATACTTTCCCGGACCTCCTGCAGAAGTCACCTTGCAGTTCACTACAATAACCACACTAATTGCAGGCTAATTGTTCGAAAAAAGTTCTGAATTTTACCTCGTTTTCCTGTACCTCCGAAATGTGACAGCCACTGCAGCAGCCGGTGATACTCATGCTGACTGCATGACAGGTTGTTATCTTGAACCCGTTTAGCTCCGTGTTAACACTTTTGCGGCAAATATGAATCAAGTAAAAATAAAAAGCACACGCTGTTCCTCGTTAATGGCCGATAAAACAAGCGTTTCAGGCTGTTTATGTCAATGTTTTTCACAGGTGTCTCAACCTGACGATGTCTCAACCTGGTGATAAGTTTTTGGTGTGAATGTGTTTAAGGAACAAGCCTCCAGAAGGAAGCTCCGGCACAAATTAAGTGCTTCCTGGCAGAACTAAAATAAACACGACACTCGCTTCAGAAATCCAGATAAATGAAACCAATCAGACCACAAATTCAATATTTCGGAAGGGTTTCCAGTTGTGTTCCCAATTCATCACGTTTAGCCATCTGAGGCTAAGATTTGGAAGAAATGTACAGAATAAATTAACAGATTTTAAAATGCAATTCTTTTAAGATTAAATGTGTAAATAAATTTGAGACTAAATCTGAAGTTCGATTTTCTGTGCTTTCTATCTGCTGGCATTCCACTAAATTCCACAGCGACTACACTATTTGGTTTCTGGAAGGATACGATGATGTTATTGGTTATCACCGCTATCTTCGGATTCTAGTAGTGTCCCCTTCAGGGAAACTTAAAGAAAGTCCAGTGTTACCACCCGCTTCTTTGTAAGCATTGTCTCTGCCTCCTATTTTAATATTTTAAACCAGTCTGAGTTTGCTTTAGTGATGTTGTGAATGAATAATATTGAGTTCATTTATACAATGTAATATATAATAAAATATTTTCTATCTCCAACCTGGTATTTGAGCAAGAACACTTACATTGCCATATTTTGTGCGGCTGATTATAAATATTACATAAACGTGACGCCTCATAAATTGTGAATTTATTCCAGCTTTTGAGTTAATTGTGTTCCTTTATTGTAAAGCACAACAGGAAACTACTAGTGCCAGTAACATCTGAGAGAGCGGTGGAGCAGATAGATCTCCCCTATGTGGAGAAATGAGGTGACAGAGTCTTTACACTCTGAATGCTTTTTGATGGCTACGAATTGCTTTGTTGCTCTCGTGACACAGGCCATCTTCACACTGGCCCCAGTCACCGGCCCCCTAGATCACTATATTGATCACACTGTCACTGATCTAAATGCAACACATTGCTCCTGAGATGCTCTCTGACTCTCTCTTTCTCACTCTCTTTCGGCCCTCCCCACAACTCCATCAAGGGAAGTGTCTGCCAATTTTGAATTTGACCAAGATTCCAACAGAAAGTGCAGGATCACAGGCTTACAATGCTCACTTGCACAGCAAATGTTTCATATTCACACGCTCTTTACAAAACTGAAGCAAGTCATGAAGATATGCAATCAACTGCTGTAAAAGTTTTTTGTTTAATATTTATTTCAGTACAGGGTTATCACGTTTTAAAAAATATCCAATGAAAAGCTTGCTCAGGTTGGAATGACATTAAAAACCATCATAAGTGAACACTGCATTGTGACAATCTTAGAGCTATTAGTAAAAAACAGCTATCGTTGGCAGGTATAACACAGAGATGTTATTCTTTTCATTTCACTGCACAATCAGAATGAAAGTGGTTGGAGAAAATTAATTGCTTAGACAGCGATTGCAGTAAATGATCCCTCAGCATAGTCAAAATGAGCGAATAAAAGAGAACATGGAATTACTGAAAATGCAATTCACAGCCACTGAAGTGAGACTCCCATTGATATCCATGTTAGAGAGCTCCATTGCACACCGAACACATGTTTAAAGCTTGATATGACACCATCATTAAAGGGGGTGTTTATGGTGTCCTATGAACAGCTATGTTGCCGTATTTTTATGTACAGTGTATCCGGAAAGTATTCATAGAGCTTCACTTTTTTTCTTTTTCTTTTTTTTGTTACAACCTTATTCCAAAATGGATTAAATGCATTTATTTCCTCAAAATGCTACACACAATACCCCATAATGACAATGTGGAAAAAGATTTTTTGAAATTGTTGCAAATTTATACAAAAAAATACAAATACATTTAATAAATTTGCAACAATTTCAAAAAATCTTTTTCCACATTGTCATTACGGGGTATTGTGTAGATTTTTGAGGAAATTAATGAATTTAATCCATTTTGGAATAAGGCTGTAACATAAAAAAAATGTGGAAAAAGTGAAGCGCTATGAATACTTTCCAGATGCACTGTATAGTTTTTTTTTGTTGTTGTTTCTTTACTTTTCGCTCTCCCAAAAATGGTGAGAAAAATTACCTGGAGTTTGCTTTTTTATATTAAAATACAGAGTACAATTTGATTGTTCTGTTAAAATTTCATGTCTTTTTTCCCATGTAAAAACATTGTTTTTGACTATTACCTTTACTTAAATGATGTCCATGTGCCAGTCCTGAAAAAAATAATTGATAACCAGTGATCAATGGAGATCACTGCCAGTGAAGAAAGCCGCTCCACAACTAATTCTATTATTCTTTAACAGAGGTTAATTAGCGCCTTCAAATGAGTTTTTCATTCATTTTGTTAATTTGAGTAAAATACCAATAAAATAGTGTGTGTTACTTCAACTATAATCTTCTTTAAAAGCACACATGAATCAAACTACAATTAAGAAAAAAAAAACATAATGTTAGAAGACAAAAAATGTATTTAAGTACATTGATTGAGCCTGCTTGGGTCTCTCACTTCACTTCTGATCTGACAAGTTACACACATTACCAGAATGAGAATTGATTTAATCACTGAGTCTTTTGTCACATGACCACTCCATAATGTTAACTAATGCAGTTTGAGCCGGAAACTGAAAAGATTAGTTCTTTTTCAGTTTCTTCAGATTGATAGGACTCAGAAAAAAATTCAGTGAGTGAACTACATTTGATATATCATAAGGTTGTTGTGTATGCGTCACTGAGCAAATCCGATTCGTTCCTCGGAGTCACATCAAAGATTCAATCCAAAAGTACAAATTGTTCAAGAATGACACATGACTAGCAATCGATTTAGAAAAATCTATTCAAAACAAGCAAAATAGTGGATTTAATGAAAACGTTACAGAATAAATACAACAACAACAATAAATCTAACACTTTTAAATTATTTTTAATTCTACTAATAATGCCTCACCTGTATATAATGCTTTGTGAGCTTGTAATGTTTCTTCCAAAGCAGAATACTTCAGGGTATCGTTCATTTAATTAATAATAACACCCAACTGTGAAGTGTGCAAAGAAAACAGTGCATCATTTACACATGTGCCATTGACTGGTTCTGGCAGCTACAATGTTCACGGCCATCAAACTTTAGCTGAAATCATGTAGCGCTTTTTACTCTTTAAATATAGTCAAGAATTTAACAGGTATGTCTTTGTGACAATTCCTTCAAAAATAACTATGTACACATGTGTAAATGGATAACTACCAGCTATAACATTCGTCTGTAGTGTGAAAATCTCACAATAAGATTAATTAGATGCAGTAACATCTGGTAAATACTTGACTTAGCATCAAAATCTGATTTATTTCAACAAATTCTATTTTAAAAACAGGTGCTTAAGATTGTTGGTGCAGTTCCACTCATGGTGCTGCTCCTGTGTGATTTACATGAAGAATCTTTTCATTGCACCTAAAAGCAGGATCCAAAACGCTACTCAAAAAGGAGTTGCATTTGCAATTCTTATAAAGAAATATATAAATTCTACAAATAAAAAGACTCATTTTCAGTTGCTCAATATATTTAATCATTGGACTGGAATAAAATGTTGTTAACCATTGTATAATGAGAAAAGGGCCAGAGGTAGCTATTAACTGAGGATTGGCTGTTATCTCTCCCCAGCAAAAGGAGGCTCAGGGAAAATGAAGATGGCTGTACGAAAAGTATCATAACCACTGACTCATATGCTTCCTGTCCTCTAATAGATCCAATTTAACATAATAGAGCCTTTCTTGTAGATTGACAGCCATTCTCTTTATTGGCTTGCATGAATACATAATAAATGACTGTAATAAATCATAATCTAAACATATCTTTAAAAATTTCATCTACAACATTTTAATTCAACATTTAAAACATTAAAAGAAAGAAGTGTATTTTCCACAAAATGCTACAAAACACATCTATACTCATAAGCCTGCATAAAATGCCCATATCATAATTTTGAAAAGTTGATTATTTGGTTTTTGAAGTCTTATTGAATGTATAAAAAAGGTACAGAAGGATTTCCACCATAGAAAATACCTTGGCACACAGAGAAAGAAAGCAATATTTTAGCCCTCTGGGATTCTTTCAAAAGAAAGAGATACAGAAAAACAGCACATTGTGCACCATTTGCATCGTACATATATACGAGAGTGCACGTGCGTTATATGGCTGGCACAGTGTGTTGGTGGTTTTTTGTCTGATAACATGCCTGATCTCTCTGGCCTGGACAAGGCTGGGTGTCGACATTTGAGTTGTGTGCTCAGGAACACCCTGTGTTCAGGCATCGGCTTGTTGCCCGCGCCTCCGGTTTCCCTGGCAGTGTCTGCTCCTCCTGCGGCTTCTGCTCCTGTTTCTCCAGTGGTTCCTGCTCCTCAGCCGATGCCGGTTCTGGATAACCTGGCTGGACCTGTCTGGGAGCACCTCTAGGGCAAAGGGAAAATGTCCACCCATCCCGTGGTCAAGTAGCTACTGGGTGCATCGCCGGTGGACATCTGTGAGTTGGCTTGGGGTCCAGTGGAGATGTCAGCCTGGGGGGGCTGCTCCACTCCTCAGCCCAATAACCCTGTGGGCTCATTGAAACCTCCTACAGTATTACCATCTCCTTCCTCCTCTGAATTGTCAGCTTTGTGACCCATCGGTGGTATACACATGCACACACATATGTTTCTTTGAAATAAAAATAATTTTTTCCTTCAAACTTTTCTTCCGTCAAAGAATCCTCCATTTGCAGCAATTACAGCTATTGGAGACCTTTGGCTTTCTAGCTGTTAATTTTTTGAGGTCATCTGTCTGGACAGATCAAGCTGCTCCCACAACGGCCCAATGGGGTTAGATCTGGTGACTGCGCTGGCAACTCATTACAGATAGAACAGCTGCTGCTTCCCCCCCAAATAGTTCTCACACAATATGGAGCTGTGCTTTGAGTCATTCTCCTGTTGTCGTATGAAATTGGATCCAGTCAAGTGCTGTCCCCATGGTATGGCATGCCTTTGCAGAATAGAGCGATGGCCTTCCTTATTCAAAAACCCTTTTACCCGAACAAATCTCCCACCTTACCAGCACCAAAGCAACCCCAGAGCATCATGTTACCCCCACCTTGCTTGACAGATGGCATCTGGCAGCATTCCCGCATCTTTTCAGTTGTTCTATGTCTCACAAATGTTCTTCCATGTGATCCAAACACCTCAAACTTTGATTTGTCCGTCCGTCCCATTTTTCTAATTTTCTCTGTCCAATGTCTATGTTCTTGTGGCCATATTAATCTTTTCCTTTTATTGGCCAGTCTCAGATACGACTTTTTCTTCCCACTTCTCTTTTTACTCTGGTTAGAGCCTGTTTGTGCTGTTCTCTGTAGGGAGTAGTACACACAATTTCACAAAAAATCAGACATTTGTGGCTAGAATAGTAATTTACCACATAAACACTGTATAGAGTGTATTTCTGATTAGTTCAAAGTTATCTTGTTTGAAAAGAAATGTATATATTTATATGTTTATGACTGTTTTTCAGTCATAAATCATCAGTTATTTACCTGACTCTGATGAAGGAAATTTGTAAGCGAATATGTGTACATCTACTGGTAATTTAGCATTTTTGTCGAGGTGCTACTGAAAAATTACAGTTACAACATTTATTTGACAGAAAATCTAAGGAAGTCACATGGGACCCCTGCAGTTTAAACAAGAATGATGTTCCTCCCTGCAAATATCTTGAACCGTATTGCACCACAGTGCTTACTGTGTAAGGACATATTGATTTCCGGGTCATGAAGAGGTCTCTGTGCTCCCAGGAGAGTAGCTGTCATCAAGTGTTCTACATGAACGACTCCTGCAGCATTCGTTGCATTCAAAACAAATTTCCACCGCATGGAAGAGGGACCGGCCACAGAATGCGAAAAATGTTAGATAAAATGAAAGTTTGACTGCATTCTGATTTAAACTATGTGAGAAAAGTCTTTGGCTGTTTTTTTGAGCTGATGCGACAGAAAGACGTACAAGTGACAGGTGCAGATTCACCGTATCAGGAATTCAACAGCATGACTCTGCTTGTATTTCCCAATCTGCTTGTCATGCTAATGACTTTTATTTTGGTCCAATTGCTTCTGACAGCACTAGTTTTTTGCAACTCTATAACATAATGCATTTCTGCTCAGCCTATTGTTTTCTGATGGAATACTGTTGGTTGATTGCTCTAATTACTCTTTCAATCAACCAAATTGTGCATTTGGAAAAGAAAATAAATTCCACCATTGACATCCTAACTTTAGAGAGACATATTAAAATGCGTCTTCATTTTTAAAAGCAATCATAATTCCTAAGCGGTGATTCGCAGCCGCTTTGGCCATTCACTCAGCTAATAACAGAGCTTAGCATAAATGAGAGGATGGCTAGATTACGCGGAAATTTGCTGTGATTAAGCATGACCCACATGTTATAAAGCCTCCATCAAAACCCTTTGGTGCCTGTGTGTGTGTTGGAATCCTCTGTAATACCAATTTTAACCCTAAATACTTATAGTATTTCAATAGTTTTAATTATTTGGTTTAAAAAAAAAAAAAAAAAACTCTAAGAAACCTTGACCTCATGGTTCCCGGGAGGAACATCCTAGCCAGAAAATGCCTGGCTATCAGGACTGCTCAGATAAAAGTAATTATGTGGAATTATCCAGAAATCAATAAGGGAAACAGTGTATTTAGGGAGGTAGAATAGGTGAAGCCTTGGGTGGGTTTAGACCCTCTCTGGCAAATGCATTAAATATTCCACACCCTTCCCTGAAAAAAAACAAACAAACAAAACTGTAGCAATTTGACTGAGTGTTTTATGGTGCTTTCATTCAAGGGTTCAGCATGATTGTCACACTTCAATGTTTCGTATCATTTAAAAAATGTAATAATTAATCAAATATGACACAAGTAAACCCAGGTTTTATTTTTTTGTGAAGGGAAGAAAGTGAAAGCAATTAGGAATGACAACAACTCATCCATGAAATGTACATAGTGTCACACTATGAAATAAAATCCCATAGAATGGGATAACATGCGATGATGTGGATCTTGCTTCACTTGATACGACTTGAGCCACCAGATTTGATCACTCAATTTGAAGCAAATTTTAAGGCACCAGAATCAATGTAATGTTAGATTAGAGAGCATCATATTCTAATTTAAACATGTTTTTAGTGAATTGTTTGTTTATTAAATGACGCTGTTTTGTGGGCGGGGTTTTTACAACGCTTGCTGTGAGAATTCGGCGTTGTTCAGGAGTAGTGTGACCATCACATCAGAGCCTGCATTTCCACTCTAGATCTCCTGCAAACACTCACCTCAAAACTTTCTATAAACACTACAGCTCCTGACAGTTTGTCGCCAATGTTTACCCCGTGTTACTTCTTGGACTCCCTTGTTGGCTTTCCCTATCATTTGCTTTGTGAGCTGCTAACCTAAAGTGTGTTCTAGTTAGTTCGTAATCTCCATCATCAGCTTATCAGCTCACCTGTTTGCACTCTAGGTGGTGTGCCCCCTCGTTCATGCCTGGTGGTGTCCGCTCACCGTTGGAAACTCACCTGCAGCGTACTACACTCCCATTGGTTCTCTGGTATTTGCAGGAACAGAACAGTACCTGCCCGCACCACCTGGAGCTTGTGTGTTATCAATCGCTACATTGACGATATACAACTCTACTGCTGTGTTTTACAACTGAGTTCCAACGTCCCATGTGCCACCTACAGTTCTCTGCAGCCCAGGTGCCATGCAAGTTCCTCCCCAGACCAGGCCCCACAAACAGCCAAGAGCCACCCGACACGACTAGTGACCTAGATACCGGAACACCGGAGAACGACGGCACACTGCTTTTATTGAAAAGTGTTTGAAAAAAGTCAACCATCATATAACTGTTCAGTTATGCACTCAATACTTGGTCGGGAATCCTTTTGCAGAAATGACTGCTACAATGCGGCGTGGCATGGAGGCAATCAGCCACTGGCACTGCTGAGGTGTTATGGAGGTCCAGGATGCTTCAATAGCAGCCTTAAGCTCATCCATAGTGTTGGGTCTTGCGTCCCTCAACTTTCTCTTCACAAAATCCCACAGATTTTCTATGGGCTTCAGGTCAGGAAGGCCAATTGAGCACAGTAACACCATGGTCAGTAAACCATTTACCATTGGTTTTGAGCAGGTGCCAGGTCGTGCTGAACAAATGAAATCTTCATCTCCATTAAGCTTTTAAGCAGATGGAAGCATAAAGTGCTCCAAAAGCTTAAGCAGGTCTGGAATCGGTCCACCTCCATAATTTTCCTCAGGGTCCAGTCACCTCTTCTCGTTGTGCAGCGTTTTCTGCCACACTTTTCCCTTCCCACAGACTTCACACTGAGGTGCCTTGATACAGTGCTCTGGGAACAGCCAATTTGTTCGGAAATTTCTTTCTGTGTCTTACCCTCCTGCTTGAGGGTGTCAGTGATGGCCTTCAGGACAGCAGTCTTACCCGTGATTGTGGTTTTGAGTAATGCACCAGTCTTTAATTAGTTAATTAGTTGATTCAGATGATTCGGTTAAGAGCTCGTTTTTTTTTTATTTGGGGTTTTTATGAGCTGTATGCCAAAATCCTCGATATTAAAACAATAAAAGGCTTGAACTACTTCAGTTGTGGGTAAATGTAATGTATGTAAATGTAATGTAAAATCTGAAATGTATGAAAATCTAATGTACTTCATCACAATATGCAATTTTTTTGAGAAGGACGTTTATATGTATACGGATATAAGGTTGATAACATATATACAGTTATGATGTGTGTACACAATCTAGAGTGAAAAATCAGAAGTGTGAGTTCAGTTCACAGTAGGGATATTTATGGGGGTAATGGAGGTCATCTTGGGGTAATTGGAGTATTGTTCATTAATACACTGCACTGAGGAAGAAGCTGTTTTTATGGCGTGAGGTCCTTGTCTTGTTGGACCTGAGTCTCTTGCCAGAGGGGAGGAACTCAAAGAGATCATTTCCTGGATGAGTGGGGTCGGCTGTGATGCTGGCTGCCCATTTCTGGGTCCTGGAGAGATGGAAGAGTGATCTCCTTTTAATCAATGTCCATTTAACAAACGTCCCTTTACAGGAATAACACTCAGCTTAGTATAATCAGTTAAACCCTTGAAGTTATCAGAAGTAAGCGGTATCAGAAGTGCAACGAACCCATGATGTCCTCAAAGGAGGTCAGTGGAATGAGTCGCAGGCGAAGAGTGGATGTAGTAACCCAGCAGAGATAAAACAGTTTGCACAGGTGTTCCAAGAAGGCAGGAACCAATCATGGAGAGTCAGGGAGTGTGCACTGACACTGAAGGAGAGAAAGTGAGTTGATATAAAGGGAAGGTGCAGATGGAAAACAGACACTGATGGGGAAACAGGGATATTACACACAGGTATAGAGGATGAGAGAGTGGGAGAGAAACTGAACACAGAACAAAGGCCTGAAAGCTTCAATTTTTCCTCTCAATTATAGAATAAAAAAAAATGACAGACAGGGTGATGCAGCTTCTGTGATACACATATATCGATCCAGTTTGGCGAAGAAGGAGCTGAGCTGCAAGGCGAAGCTCACAACTTACAATCCTTATCCATGGCCATGTGCCATAGATGGGATCCTGGATGTTGGCGGCCCAAGTTCATTTCCACCGCAGTGTGACTGGCTGCTCTCTTAGAGATAGGGTCAGGATCTCTGTCACTCGGAGGAGCTTAGAATAGATCTGCTGCTCCAAGGACAGAAGCCCGGTGAGGTGGCTCTGGTGTCTGTTTTGGATAGCTCACAGGACAGGTGTTCCTCAGGCATGATGTCTCTTGCAACTGACCCGAGAAAGCCTTAGTGGCGCACACACCCCCCCCCCACCACAAATGATCTGGGGAGATGTCAGGACATCCCTACTTAGACTAAATAAAAGAAGAAGATAAAGCCTTGCTGCTCTTATAAAGGCTACCATGTATAGGGACAGCCATGTTTTAGTATGTTAATCTTTAAATTGGTGTCCACATCCAACTAATATATAGACTAGCCAAAATGTACTAGACTGGTTAAATCCTGCTTGATATTGATGTGTTCTCTGAATATATAGATTACATTCAGTGTTTTCCTTTCGAATTTTAGAAATTTCAACTGTAATCCTCACATTTCTCAATAGAAGCAGATGAGACTTTTTCTAATTGGCCTGGAAAGATGTCACTTGAGGTGTTGAGCCCTAATCAGTGGGGATTTCTCGGTGTAAATCCAGCAGTATGACAGGCCTTCTCATTGCCCAGTGAGTGAAATCTAGACTTTAAGGAACATTGCAGATAAGGCCACATTTTGAAGGATTTGGAAATACAATGGCATAACTACCATGGAAATGTCTGGGAGAGGGGGGAACTGCTAATATTTCAACTGTAATCAGGTCTGGCACATTCCGAATGGTTCTGTCATTAACTATGATTCACGGCTCGCAAAGCTGTCTTTTTCCAACAATTATATCCTACACAGCATTTGTTGTGCAATATGGGACGGTATGAATAAACCTTCTTTCATCTTTTACTCATATCTTTTTTTAATAAAATGTGTTTTCTAGAAAAAGCGATTTGAGAAAAATCACAATTTCTGTTCTGAAATTTCATAAGCACCTTAAAGTCATACAAACATAAACATTTAAAATCCAGATTTGAACAATTGAAGATTTGCTTTAAAATGCTACAGATGACAGCATCTCCCCAACTCCTCTTCTTCTTTCCAATGTACTTGGTTTAATGGAGTTTTTGTATTTTGTGAAAAAACTAAACTGGCGTTTATAGCAGTTGCAAGCACTGTTTTATCAGAGGCAATTATGCTAAAGGAAACACATGAAAAACGAGCACTCATCTGTGCTCAACTCTGATTCGAGTGAGGGACAGAGAAAGAGAGAGAGAGAGAGAGAGAGAGAGAGAGAGAGAGAGAGAGTACCTACGGAATACTATGTTGCAGTACATGCTAAGTTTTTACTTTATATTGTTTGTTTTACTGTTACAAGAGGGAATTCTTTTTATGATGCCATTTCCATAATCACAGACATTCACATTGATGAGTTGATCTATTTTTATTAAGAATTATTATTTTATTGAAAGGGGGGGTTAAATACTAATGTCTAAACTACTAATAACTTGACAGATAAAGTAATCAAAAATTATCTGCCCGACACTGAACAGGTCTAATGCTTTTTAAAAAAAAAAAGTCTACATTTTTGACCATATGTTACCTCTATCAGATGTTTTTCATCACAGCCTGAAAAAGGGTCAATTCAGTTTTTTTTTTTTTTTTGTATATCTGAACCCAGGACATTTTCATTTAACATTTATGCATTTGGCAGACACTTTTACCCAAAGCGACTTACTTTTGAATGAATGATTTCATGAATGTTGTCAGTTCCTGCTTTCCCTGGGATTTTAACTGTCAACCTTTCTGCTGTTAGCTCAATGGTCTACTAATTGAGCCACAGGAAAGCTCCTAATCAACGTTTGCTCCTAAATCAGAAATGTATCAGATTGTTTTTAAAGTGACTGCAGTCTGAATGATCAAATTGCATTTAGCTGCATTTTAGCATATTGCTCAGATGGACCAAAGTGATGGCCACACGCATTAAGCTGCATCAAGGTGATGAATGGGAGGACACACTCATCTTTTATTTATTTACCCTTAGTTTTCCTTTTTTGTGTAAATCTATATTTATTTAATTTATTCTTTGTATCATTAGTTACCCACTAATAAAGACTATATTATACCCACTCATTCATTAATTTTCCAACCCGCTTATTCCCTTTTTGGGGTCACGGGGTATGCCGGTGCCTACATCCAGCGCACATTGGGCGAGACCCAGGGGTACACCCTGGACAGGTCGCCAGTCCATCGCAACATTCACACTTAAGGGAAACTTAGATTATTTACCGGTAATTAACCTAACCGCATGTTTTTGTGATTGTGGGGGAAACCGGAGTACCCATAGGAAACCCAAGCAAGCACAGGGAGAACATGCAAACTCCTTCCAGGAAGGTCACAGACGAGCTTCGAACCGGCATTACCCACTATGCATCCGTGCCGCTCACTAATATATATGAGTTTGTTTTTTTTGTTTTTTTTGTTTTTTTTAATTAGACCAGTGATTACTTTGGGTGCACATATTCTGGTTACTTAACCTGTGAAACTTACACTTTCTTTATGTTAATATTTGTTCCTTTCAAGTTTAAGTCACTGCTATGATGGCGCTAGGGAGAACTCAGGCAGGACCCAAGGACAAGCCACACAATAGGTCCGTTTGATGTTTTTAGTAGTGCCACCAAGTGAAAAATCCAAATAAACCAAACAACCAAACTAAAGAGTATTTACAAAAATAATAAACTTATTACAAAAAAAAATAAAAGCCAAAATTTCTCTCTCTCTCTCTCTCTCTCTCTCTCACTTGCTGGTATCTGACTGGGAAGTCGATGAGTAGCAGCAGAGACCGGCAAGGGTCAGAGCATACCATTTGCGGGTGATTATCAACACACAACACATCTACCTAACAATGTTAACCTTACATACTGTCGCAGGAGAGGGATCACACAACAAGGTTGTCAACAGAAAAGTTCTCCGGAGGGTGGATTTATTGAAAGTAGTGAACGTAGTGCTCGTGGGTGGTGCAGTCTTCCAGTGCTCGGTGCTCGTGTCCTCTTTCTTTGTGGTGCTCTTCCCAATCCCAGTAGTGCTCGCGTGCTCAGTGTCCAGATGAATCGGTGCTATGGGGGACGGTGCCGTCGTCTGGTCGTCACGGGCTGTCTGGGGGTAGAGAGAGAGAGAGGAGTTAGCTGCTGCACTCTTCGGAGATTCCACTCACTTTGGCTTCCTCTGCTCTCTCTCTTATGCTGCCGCGCTAATGATGCGCGGCTGTTCCCGATCTCCCTGTGACGACGGGTGCCAGGTGTTTCCATTTTATGCCAGGACCGCGCTGATTGGAATGGACTCCCGTCACACTCCCCCCCCCAAGCGTTGTCCTGGTGGGTCCTGAAATGCATCACAGAAAGACTGGGTATCAAGGGTGGGTGGGGAGTGACCCCCGACAAACCTGCGTAGCCGGCCCAGATCCGGGATAGGCCATCGGCGTTGCCGTTGTCGGCCCCGGCCCGATGACGGACTTCAAAGTGGAAGTCCTGGAGCGCGAGGAACCAGCGGGTCACCCGAGCGTTGGTGTCTTTCGCTCTTGCCATCCATTGAAGTGGGGCGTGGTCCGTCAGGAGGGTGAACCGCCGGCCCAGGAGATAGTATTTCATCTCCAGGACTGCCCACTTGACGGCCAGGGCCTCCTTCTCGACGGCCGCATACCGGGTCTCGGCCGGGTTCAGCTTCCTGCTGATATAAATCACAGGGTGTTCCTCACCTTCCTGCCCTTGGGACAGGACGGCTCCCAACCCTGTGTCGGAGGCGTCGGTCTGTAGCAGGAAGGGGCAGTTAAAGTCAGGCGCTCGAAGTACCGGTTCCGTCGTGAGCGCCTGCTTTATGCTCCGGAACGTCCCCTCCAGTTCCGGAGTCCACACAATCTTCTCCGGCTGCCCCTTCCTGGTCAGGTTTGTCAGGGGGGCGGCGATAGAGGAGAAGTTGGGGATAAAGCATCGATAATACCCCGCCAACCCCAGGAAGGCTCGTACCTGGGTCTTTGTGGTGGGGCGAGGGGCTTGTTGGATGGCTTCAACCTTTTTATCCTGGGGGCGGATCACGCCGCGCCCCACCCGGAATCCCAGGTACGACGCATCAGCTTGGGCAAGGTGGCATTTGCGGGGGTTGACGGTGAGTCCGGCTTCCCGGAGCTCCGTGAGCACCCTCCGCAGCCGGTCCAGATGGTCGTCCCACGCCTCCGAGTGGATGACCACATAATCCAGGTAGGCGGCGGCGTAGGTCTGGTGTGGGCGGAGCAAGATATCCATCATGCGCTGAAATGTGGGCGGGGCTCCGTGCAGGCCGAAGGGGAGACGTCGGTACTGCCAGTGGCCTGATGGTGTAGAAAAGGCGGTCTTGGGCCGGTCTTCTGCGGCCACTGGCACCTGCCAGTAGCCTTTGGTGAGGTCTAGGGTGGAGATATATCGTGCCCTCCCTAGACGATCCAGGAGCTCATCCACTCGGGGCATGGGGTAGCTGTCGAATTCCGAGACTTCATTCAGCCTTCGGAAATCGTTGCAGAAGCAGAGGGTGGCGTCGGGTTTAGGGACCATCACGATGGGGCTGGACCACGGGCTCCGGGATGGCTCTATTATCCCCAACTTCAGCATTTGTTGGATTTCCTCCTCTATAGCCTGCCGACGGGCTTCCGGTACTCTGTAGGGCCGTTGCCGGATGATGACTCTTGGTTGGGTCCTAATGTGGTGCTCGACAACGTTGGTCTGCCCTGGCTGATCGGAGAACACATCCTGGAACTGACTGACCAGGTGCTGCAGCTCCTTCTTCTGGGCAGCCGAGAGGTCTTCGCTGGAGTTCACCACCACCGGGGAATAGGAGGCGAGTGCGGCCAGCTGATCTCTGGTCCCCACCCACTTTTTCAGGAGGTTTATGTGGTACAGTTTCTCCGGTTGTCTTCTCCCTGGTTGCCGTACTTTATAATTGACGTCGCCGACTTTTGCTGTGATGGTGTATGGCCCCTGCCACTTGGCCAAAAACTTGCAGGCGGAGGTGGGGACCAGGACCATCACTCGATCCCCCGGCTGGAACTCCCGGGGCTGGGCTGCCCGGTTGAAGTGCCGTTGTTGGGCTTGCTGCGCCTGGACCAGGTGTCCCCGGACTAACGGCATGACCCGCTCGATGTTCTGACGCATCTGGGTCACGTGTTCGACCACAGAGCGGAGCACTACCGGCTGCTGCTCCCACGCATCTCGGGCGACATCCAGGAGGCCCATTGGTTGACGGTCGAACAACAATTCAAATGGGGTAAACCCTGTGGAGGCTTGGGGTACCTCCCGGATGCCGAAGAGGACATAGGGGATCATTCGGTCCCAGTCGCGTCTGTCTTCAGCAGCCACCTTTTTTAACATCCTCTTGAGGGTCTGATTGAATCTCTCGACCAGGCCATCTGTCTGGGGGTGGTAGACCGAGGTGCGGAGCTGGTCGACCTTTAGCAGCCGGCAGAGGTCAGCCATCAGCCAGGACATGAAGGGGGTTCTCTGGTCAGTCAGGATCTGGCTGGGGATGCCCACCCGGCTAAACAGCAGGAACAGCTCGTGCGCGATGTTCTTCGCAGTGGCTTTGCGTAGGGGCACGGCTTCCGGGTACCGGGTGGCGTAGTCCACGATGACCAGGATGTGCTCATGGCCTCGGGCAGACTTCGGCAACGGCCCCACTAAGTCCATCCCAATCCTCTCGAAGGGCAC
>SRMA01027053.1:215440-290934 GCA_007224835.1 Danionella cerebrum | reverse complement strand
AGCTATGGATTATTTATACGATTAAAGTATATGATGTGAAGCACTTTGGTTTCAAAAAAACAAGTATCAACAATAAATGAAAATAAAAAGTTCAGCAGCTTGATTCGCTTGACTACGGTTTCTTTCTGCAGTACTTCTTGGTGCTCTCCCTCATCAGGCAGACTTTTCCTCCAAGTATGGATCCAAACACAAACTCAGTGTCTCTGAGAGTGTCCGTCTGAATGCTTAGTCTGTCTCCTCCTCTGACTCCATGTCACGTTCTGACGTGCCCAAACTGCTATCACCAAGCAGAACTTTAGGCACCCCGATTGACCTTGCTACAAACACAGCCCCAGTGCAATCCTCACAGAGCACCAACACATGCAAAAAGAAGATCACCTCCAAACACAAGCCCAACCAATCGCACATCACAGAACATCACCATCAGCCGGCATGCATGCATTCATTCATTCCTCTAACTCCTCTCATCTTCCTCACTCTCTGACAAGCTGCTGTGCAGAAATCAAACTCTTGTCACATGGTGCTGCTCTCTGCTTATTGGACAATCCTAGCCTTGGTCTCAGCAGCTGATTCGTTGTTGCTAAGGAGTGAGGAATCAAACGGCAGCCACTGAGCCCAGGGTCCTAAAGCCTCTGTACTTGGGTCTCGATATGTTTCGTTCCTCTTCTCCCCAATCTCTCCCTCTACCACGCCTCTCTTCTCTTCCCAGCCATTACTGCAGTGCAGCAAGGTGTGTCCACTGCAATGAGTGGAAAAAAAAGCTCAAAGTGACCAAAACAAGAACAGAACTTTCCCAGGAGCAAAAACTGAAACTAAACAGGGTTCCCAAGGATCCAAACTGACTTTTTAGGTGGCGTAAATAAGCTGCATGGCTAGTGCCACTGACCCTTAATTTGGTTGTGGGGTGCATGATTTCTTGCAGGGTGTAGAAATCTCTAAATAAAGTCAATGGTAGAGATTTGTTCAATTTTCTAAGAAAACTACTGATGAGCAAAAGGTGCAAAAACAAATATGGTTCCATTTCTGCACTTCTTAGATCAATCGCACAGTGATTCGTTTTGTGTCTGTGTTTGTTTCGCTCACGGTGAAGACACCCAGAGATGTACTCAGCCAGACCAATCACAGAGCTTACAATCTGGGTCTATATTCTACATGTAGCTACAATTTTATTGCAATTTAATAATATAATGGTGTAAATATGTCAAACAACAGAGGGTCTCCAGAATGGCCATCCATGGTAAAGTCTGAAAGGGAGGGTGTGGTTGGTGCATTCATGTTGTGGTTTGTGCACTTGTCCTTTTTATTGAATGGGGCAAAAAAATGTTTCTTAAGCATTTCCAAATATTACGTCCACTCCTGTTGCATCTAGTAGGTAGAAATGCTATTTGATGGGGTTCAACACAGACACATGAATTGAACTCTGCCATAACTTCAAGAAGAGCTCCTGAATTTCATTTGATGCGCATTTGCACTAAAAACCTGCCAAGTGTCATTTCTCAGAGTGATGCACTTCATTCCAGACCCTGAGCTCCTGCAAATCGAATCAGACAGCCTCTCTTCAGTTATCCAAGCATCAAGTGAGAGAAAAACTACATTTAAATCAGCAACTCAGAACAAGCACAAACTCTACCACTTTCCTCCATCCACCCTCTCTCTCCTTCAACTCAAATTCTGAGCACTTTTTCTTTCCACTCATCTAATTGGCCAACAAGTTTGCCATCTCAGCTCTTATGATTGGCTGTTGCTAAGGAGTAGGGAGTTGGAGCTAGACGTCTGGCAGAGTTTGCACCAGCAGTGGAGAAGCAGCATTAATGTGTGTGTGTGTGCGCGTGTGTGTGTGTGTGTGCGTATCAGTAAGGGCACCTCGAGCGAAGTGTTGCTTCCAAAAACTCCCTCAGGATTCACCAGCGGTCCAAAAATACACACAGAGGCAAAGCTGAGCTACAATAGTCTACGAGCAATACCTGGACCATATTCACCAGTGAAAACCATTAAAACCCAAGAACTCAAACGACTTCAATGTGCAGCACATGTGAACTAATCCTGTTTTGCACAGGCAGCATTAGTTTCTCTGGGAATGGATGGAAGGGAGCCTCGTAAATGAAGAAAAACAAGATGTTTTTGTATGTTCTTAATAGAGCCATCAGATTCATGAATCCATTAGTTCCAGTCCAATTCCATTAGTTTCAGTTTTAGTCAGTGTAGAAGATTTAGTCAGTGTTAAAAACTAATTTCATATTTTCCCTCAAGATCCAGCAGTTCTCCAAAGCACAATAAAACACTCGCAGGTTTCCGTAGTTCTGTGATGCCCTCGCACGAAGCTGTAATTCAGAAGGCATTGGGAAATTCAAACAGAAGGTTTCTGCAAAACCCAGAGAGATTATGTGGCAAGCCTTCTGTATGTCTAAATGTTTGGGACAATGAAAGGAAGAAGCACCTTTCGTAAAACCAAACAACAAAACACCGGCGTTTGTTTCCCATTGCATCCCTTACGTAAAAAGGGTCTCTGTCTCAATATGAAAAACACTGACTTCACAAGACTCCAACACACCAGAACATGACGTTCTCCCGCAGGCACCACCTTCTACATCGCAAGAAGCAAAGCACAGGACAGTGCCCAACCGAGAAAATTTACAGAGTGTTTATGCTGCCGCTCTAATTTCGTTACAGGAAATTTTATTTGTTGGTCATATTAACTCTAGTTTTGAACATCAAACACAAAAAAGCACATAAATAAAAACTAGGTTTTTAAACATCTGTGGGTCATTCTCAGTTGCTGCAGTTGTTTGGTTCGTTCCCTTCTCTTTGGGATCACGTTTTCTTCGGAACCGCCTTCTTCGACACAAACTCTTCACAGTGCATACGGGGTCTCCCAACAGGGGCTGTAATTTCCCATGTTTAATTCATAAAATACCTATAAAATATAAAGCAATGTAAAAAAATATAAATCTAAAAATGTAAACAATACTTGTATGAAAAATTGTGAACGGGTGGGAAAAATAACAAAAATAACTACATTTTCTCCACCACCATCTTATAAAGACTAAAATAGTCCCAGTGTCATAGATAAAAGAAAAGAATACATTTATAAACGTGTTGTTTCCTGAAATATCATTAGTGATTCATTTTAGTTATTGAAAAGAACTTGAGATTAGCAACCAAATGGTCCTGAAGGATCCTCGAACCGACAACCTTCTTACTGACAGACCACAGCGCTACACACTGTGTCAAAGTCTTTATTCTGAATTGTAAATGTTATGATAAAACATTTTTTGTTATTCACAATAACTTATTCAGATTTATTATATTTGCCCTTATGACATCTAAGAATGTTGTTGGTTTTATACGAGCAAATTTATCATGAAACATTACTGTTATTTGGCTAACAATGGTACATTTTAAACGATTGTTTAATGATTTCAAATATATTTTGAGACATATACTGTATGTGCATGTGTTACATGAAAACTAACATAAAAAAACGAAAGGCGACATTCTCATATTGAAAGATATTCTATGCATTACTATTTCTTTCATAAACCTGGGACAACAGTGTTCCATGAAGCTAAGAAATACCGAGCTGAACCGTGCAGTTACTAAAATCCTGAGAAAAGCTGCATTTGTAGCAAGTTTTCATCCGTTGTGATTTAGTTCACACACGGAGTCATCTTTAGATGTCAGACATCTCTCTTGTTGACGAGAGAGCTTCTCTTGGATGGACGGTAGGATCTACATCGCCAAGTAAACGTTTTTCACACTTGGTTTTTTCAAGAACTTGCTCAAAACCTGGATATTAGTTTATTGGAGATTATTACAGCTGCTTGAGTATAGGGAAATGATAGGCAGGTCTGTGGAACAATGATGAATAACGTTAAATTAAAACTCTCTTAGAATATAGAGTTCTGTAACGCAGCGGATAGTGTGGAAGTCGATGAGTGGGTCTTCATCGAGAGTGTTCCCCTGGATCGCAGCATTTGTTTTGAGATGAACTCCCAAGAGTTTAGCTCCCATTTGCCAGTCAGCCACGCTGTGCAACACATAAAACTGCCCCTGGAGAACGCCCTCCCCCAGTAAAGCTGTTCCATGTCACGGGCAAGGCCTGAGGGTGTTGATTATCAGCACCGTGTTGCGCAGAACCAGCACAAAGGTTTGCTTCTCTCCTTCATGCATTATCAATAAACGGCAGACAGTCGTTTGGTTATTTATATGTGATTGATGGCGGCTCGAACAGCGCTCATAAATGCATGAGATGGTTTGATTTGGAAGATCATGGGAGGAAACATGGAGAGGTGTGAGCGGGTGTTTTATCTCGGTAGCAGGTGTGAAGGCAGCTGCTATCCTCACCCCTGTAGAGCTACCCAGCCAATGCAGCGTTAAACACACCACACAATATTCCCTCGAGTGAGCATGACACATATAACTGTGCCACCAGAAACAAAGAGCGGCCTCGCCCTCCAGTGATATACGACCACTGTCAAGTCCCGGTAATTTCACTTTCAAACTCCCTGTCTGAGCTAGCTGGGTTTCCTGCAGGGGTTTCCAATGCACAAAAAAAAAACAAGGTGATATTGTGCACTGCATCTTTTTTTTTTTTTTGCATGCATTGACGTGACTTTGTGTCTGGTTTAGGGAGCCAGACTACAGCTATTCACCACAAGAAAAGTGATACGGCCAAAATACTTTCAAAACAATAATGATTACTAAATGGTACTCAAGTATAGTATTACTAGTATACTAATGCAGTCTTAAAATTTATATATGTATTAATAGTAAATGGAATCAAACTAAATAAACTTTGTTTTAGTAGTCACATCTCTCTCACACACACACACATCAAGTACTTTCAATTTGACATCTGTTATAAACAGCTAACAATTCAACAACAAAGAAATCAATTCATTTAATGAATGGAAACACTAACGTTATGTATACTATCAAGGGGGATTTCACATATCTGGCAACCCAGGGCTCCCTCATACACTGACTTGAATTTAAACGGAGCAGAGTTGGTTCATGGTTTGACCCATAGACCGTTGAATAGAAATATGGAGATCACACTGCTTTATGCGATTGAATTAAGAGAAGTCTCCAAATGAAGGCTACAGGCCCAATCCTCCTAAACGAGAGAGAAGAACATGACATCGTGAAATTATGGATGTAATTCTTCATTAAATAACAAAAGGGGATCATTAAGCTCTTTTATGACAAATTAAGTAAATCACACAAATTATAAAATAACCAAATAATCAGGTTAAACATACAATAAAACGGTGGGCTATTTTCATCAAGGCTAAAATTAATTAAAGACTGATCATCATTAAATCGATTACAACAGGGGTGTTCACACTTTTTCAGATTGCAAGCTACTTTTAAAATGACCAAGTCAAAGTGATCTACCCGCTACAAAATTGTAAAACACACATAATAATTAATAATTTACATTTTTTGTAATAACGTGAGTTTAATTTGATGACTTGCACTGAATTGAATCATTAGAACAGTTGTGTGTGACCTGAATTTGATGATAATAGAGTGATTTTTATGGGAGCAATTGAGCTTTGATCCAAATAATCAAGAATAAAAATGATGCTCTAATAAATATTTCAATTTTTATTGAAACAGAGTCATGCGTTGCTTGATTTGGTTGTAATAGAGTAATTTAGAATGAAAAGTTATGAAGCATATTCTGGGTAAAACTTTAAAAATTTTGGATCTGGTCATTTGCAGACGATCCCTAAACGATTCCATGTCAGCGGGTTGCTCATAGACGCTAATGTGTTTCTGCGAATGCCGAGGGAAACTTTGTAGTTTGTCCGCTACATAACACAGATTTAAAATTGGTATTATTTGTTTACTAAGAACATTCTGGGTAACTTTACTGAACTGTGATGGGATCGATGATCGGCTGATAGTGTTTCAATTTCACGCCGCGATCGACCGCTAGCACCTCCGCGATCGATGTAATGAGCACCCCTGGACTACAATGACTGAGAAAAGAAAATGCTATTAGTTTTGTGTGCGCTTCACTAGGAACCATTTTACCCAAATCCTTTAAGGGACAGAAAATAAACAACGCACAGAGTTGCACTAAAGCTGTGTCCCAATCCAGGTTCCGCATCCTTCAAAATACAAATATCAAGGCTGCTTGTATTACATCATTGCCCAAAGACTGAAGATTCTGGAATCCTCATTTTCCTCAAAATTTGGAGGATGCATCACCACCATCCTCCGTAGCCTTACATATGCCAAGATGCTTTGCAGGGGTTTGTATTTTAAAACACATGGAGCTTATTTGTTTGATTTGGAAGTCTATAGTAATTCTTTCCTTGTTATCTTGTGGCAAACGAACGGGGTACGTTCAATGTTAGTGAGGGTAGGTAAGACTAACGGGGTTGTGGGGCATGACAGCGGTGCCACAGATCTCATCGCAGACTGACATCAGCCCGTAATCCGTGTAAGAGAGCAAGATGTTCTTTTAAAACTGCCGCTCGTTGCCAGTGTTTGTGTATCTGAATATATGGCAAACGCGAGGGGCAGAAAGTGAGCTGTGCGTATTCTACGGAAGCTCAGAGGGCGAACACACATTCTATGGAAACAGGGCATCATTTGCATATTACGTTAAAGATAGAATCGATTTCATTCAAGCACATCGATGTCCACCACATAGTCGAGTTAATCGATAAAAAGAGTTTTTTATAAACGGTACAAGGAGCCTTGGAGGATCCTTCGAAACTGTAGCCTCCGGAGCCAGGGGGTGGGCAGAGTCCACCAAGGGATGCAGAACCTGGATTTGGTTTTCATGATGAGCATCCGGATTGTTGTTCATGAGTTTGTGCATACGTCTTGGAAAGCGATGTACTAGTATCACTCGCACCATCTTGGCTTTTTCTCACTTGTAAAAAAAGCTCCTGACTCTATTATTGGTCATCATTATACCATCAAAATACAAAGCCTGTGAGTACTACTTTCAGTACTTTGTCAAAGGCAGGTGTGGAAACAACGCTGTAA
Organism: Danionella cerebrum; assembly: GCA_007224835.1. Taxonomy (NCBI): domain Eukaryota; kingdom Metazoa; phylum Chordata; class Actinopteri; order Cypriniformes; family Danionidae; genus Danionella; species Danionella cerebrum. Next base: position 283,926 of record SRMA01027053.1, on the reverse strand, counting down.
ACACAGAACGCTTTCAGAAATGAACGTTTCTTTTTCATCAATGAACAAAATGCAATGAATGAAAAAAAAAAGATTGGGCATAATCGCCTTTGCCTTCAGAAGAGCAGCAATTCTTCTAGCTACACTTGCACAATGTTTCTGAAAGAACTCTGCTGGATGTTGCTCCAAACATCTTGGAGAACAAACCCCAGATCTTCTGGATGTAGCTTTCTCACATCCTTCTGTCCCTTACTTTAATCACAGATACACTCAACAGGGGGTGGGGGGGGGTTGTATGATAGATCAGTATCTGCCTGTTTTTCACAGTATTGAGACCACCATTAATCCTGAGCAAATCCTGAACTCTATTTGTAGAAATGCAGCCTCAAATAATCAAGGAACCTCCGCCATGCTTGCCTGTAGACACTCATTGTAGTCTCATTATTGCCCTTTGCGATGATTCATTCACTTTCTTTACACACTTTTTACCTGTTTAGGGTCACAGGGTTCTTTCTGCTGGTGCAATTTCAGGATAAGTTGTACCCTGGACACGTCATCACAGGGCAACTAAGACATTGACTCCTAAATTAAGAGAGGCCATGTCCACACGCACCTGGGTTTCACATGTCCACACGGACACCAGGTGCGGAAATGTGCAGTTACATGAAAACAGTGCTACAGTTACGAGTGGACGGACATATACTTGTTTTCAAAATAACCAGTTACATGTGGACAGGGCCTTAGAGTACTCAGCTTCTTCAAATCAGCTTGAATCCCCAGTCTGCTTTGATCAAATTAGTCTAAGACAAAGTTAGATTTGTTAAAATCTATGGTTGTTCAACTTCACATTGGTAAAAGAGTTTGGCTGTGCCTCACCCAGTTTCAAGCCTCCTACACTGCTGTTTCAGTTCATGACTGGGTTTCATCCTAAGCATTACACTCATTAACAGCTGTTTGGTATAACTTTTTCATTATACCAACTACTATCAATCCAACAAAATCCCTTCAATTTGCAAGTGCACCTTTAAGAATTCATGTTTTGAATGCAAAAGGTGGCGGCACCTTGTTTTTTTGCTCAATTTATATTTTGTAAACTTACTATACTTATTATTGAGAAAGCATTCTTTCTTTTGCAGAATTTGCAGCAATTGCCTAAAACACATGCCGAATGAAGAGCTTTGTTCCATATCATTTGGCGTCATGAATGGGATATTTAGCTGCAATTCTATTATTAACATCAGAGAAAACGATAATAAATCAACAACACAGTGCAACATACAAATAGTAAAAACAAAGAATAAATATAAACTAAGGAGTAGCAAAAACATCTCTGTAATAATTACACACTACATGCAAATTAAATGGAGTTAGCTTTCCTTAAACCAATGTTTTTAATCATGTGAAACGTAGATTGCACTTTGCTTTTGACGCCAGGAGAAACACAACTTTTGGCACAAACCGCACACACCGAACCAAACGAGATTTCATTCGTCTCTCGTTTGCTGTGACATCAAGCTCGACATGAAAAACTTCCTCGATTCCTTTAGAAATAATATTACGGAAGTTGCTCGTCATCGGAAAAGGTAAACACTCGTCACACGCCCACCCACGTTCAAAACACGGCACTGACAGCGACACCTCTCAAGCTCCCGGGAAAGTCAAATAAGCGCAAAATGCAAGAAAATCTGTTTGTTTGTTTTTTAGCATTAGGCAAAGCCTTTAAGGAGTATATTCGTCTTTGATACGTAATACTATCCCAATGGTGATCTGCGACACAATCTGTCACTCCTGTCATTAATGGGTATCTCAGTAGAAAAAAAAATATTTCTTGTTTCAGTTTCAGGTGGTAAACACAAATTCCGGAGATATAAAGAGGATTATGTATACGTTATTAACAGGTTTTTATTATGTCGAGCAACTCATCACGAGATCCTCTCAAAAACTTCCCTGAAGTTGAAAATGTCCGTTAAAACGCGGCGGGAAGCACAGCGACAAAACAAACAGAATAACGGAAAACTGAATTCAAATCTGCGTTGGCAGTAACCGCCTTAACGGTACCTGCGGTGCTTGTTAAAGTTTGCCTCGGAGTCTCCAGACGGTTCTTCGGTGTCTCCGGTCGAACCGTACTCGTCGTCCTCAACGGTCACTTCTCCACCGACGCTATCCAGTCCACGCTGCATAACGGCAGCATGTTCCGCCGCCTGCGTCGGAGCCACTTCGTGCTCTCTCTCGGAGAGAGACTGAGTTTGCAAAGTCGCCGTTAATGTTCTCAAAACAAGCAGGAAAAGCAGAGATGTGCACACGTTTCCAAACTGAAACCCCCTTTCCATTGGGACAAGTGGCACATTAGTAATTAGGCAATCACATACCAAAACGTAAAGTGAATTAAAAAACTAATCTAAAAAGAACCATCGGATTTAATTATATAGGCTGTAAGATCTATTTGTTGTACTCTCTCAACGTAAACATGCCCTCTTCAACACCATGTTATTCCCTTTATACTTGACATTAGCTGCGCCGTGGTAACATGAAGCCCCGCCCCGCATTCTAAACGTCTATTGGCTGGGAATGGAAACAAATCCCTGGAGGTCTTGCTGATTGGTCCGAAGGCTTGTCAATGTCAAATGCTCGTCTACTAAGCAGATTTTGATTGGTTCCTCTGCAAGAACCGTTTGTTGACGTGGTCGGCCTTCTATGCCCATCGCGTAATTAAACGCCTGCCTTGCCACTCAAGATCTAGAGGCGGGAGGATAGGAATCCTGGGACTCCAGCGAAGACCAGGAAAGTATATTACTGGCTACACCAAGAAGCGTCAACCAATAAAGTAGTTTTGTCGACATAACTTTAAGCATCGTTACGATTACGGAAGCCGAGAAGGGCTCATTAAGCTGTCACTCTAACCAGCGTCGTAGTGGTTTGGTCCCTCCTATGATTGGCTAAAAGTACGAGGCTGGAAATACATACGTGGCCATTTGTTTGGGAAAAGCACGTGATGTCAAGTTTTACAGTGTCATTTCCGGACCCCGTGACACCAGCTTCAAATGCACACCGTAAAATGCAAATAACTTGCTATTTTCGAACATTTCCCCTTTATATATGTATGTATTAAATGTATATATTAAAGTGCTTTAAAATAATAATAATAAGTACAGCATATCATATAAAAACAAAAATAGCTCTGAAAAGTAAGCTTGTCGACAACAAAGCTGAGAAAGGAGTGGGGCGCCATCTGGCGTGTCTCTAAGTAAATGCAATAGGCTCATTCAATACTTAGGTAATTTATTATAAATCATACGGTTTCTTGTAATAATCATCAAACATCTAACCGGTGTGCATTAGAGTATAGTTACGGAAGCAAAAATAAATACAAGCAGAAAACTGTTGGTTTTACCACAGAAAATCTTCTGTAATAATTAATTAAAATAGAAAAGTCGTGTGTTTTAATGGAGCTATAGACTTGTGTGCTGTAATTTACGTTTTTGCACAAGAATATTATGGAGTTTTTAGTACTAATTATTAAACAAATTAGGGGTTAAAGTGATGATATAACAATCAGAAAGCAGTTGGTTTCAATACAGCCATTCCGTTCAGAAGCTAAAGAGAATAAAAAAAAATCTTGTGTGCAGTAATCTAGTGTTTTGTATAAAATCTTTGGTAATTTGGTAATAATTAAAAAATTCTGAGAGCTCTGTGTCCAAATGAAGTTATTTACAAACAGAAAAATGTTTTTCAAACCAAGTTGTGTTTGGATGCTTGAGATTTAAAAGTGCAGTAATCCAGTTCTGCGTGGAAAAAAATGCTACAATGCATCAAATTATAGAGTTGTAATAAATATTGAACATAATAGCTACATAAAGCTACTGATCTAAAACATCTTGTGTGCATCAGTGCATGAAAATTAGCTATTTTTGCATCCCATTATCAAGTTTTTTTGGGAAATAATCATGTTATATATATATATATATATATAAAACGTGTGCTTTAAAATGGAGCTATACACACACACACAAGTAGAAAAGTTCGTTTTATTATTTCTGTTCAGAAGTTATTGAGCTAAAATTATCGAGTGTGCAGTAATTTAGCATTTAGTATAAAAAATTGACATCTTTGCATCAAATTATGGAGTTTTAGTTAATAATCCTAAAGTTGCGTGTTATGATGGAGCTATAAATGAGCAGAAAAGCTGAAAATATGAGAAAGTTGCTCTTTCATTGCATAAAAGCTTTTTCTAATACAGTATTCCTTTGAAAAGCTTTGGAAGTTACTGAGATTCAAACGCTCTCTCTCATTATGGGAAAATCAAACATCCAACTTAGTATCAGCCTCTTCCTCAAGTGCCTGCAGATTTAGGACTGTTCTGGTGGTGTAAAAAAATAAATAAAAAAATAAAACAACTTAGAATTCATTAAATTGGTCCATTTTAATAACTCTTTCAACACAGTCACAGAATCTGGAATGAATCTGGTGATGCAGCTGCCAAAAATCACAAACGACCTTCACCACAGTGAGTTTTCATGAGCTGATGTGGAAGACCAGTGCAAGGACAGAAGATAAGGCTCGAGTTGCTGCTTTCAAACAGCGATGCCACAGGCACACAGAAAACAACGTACAAAAACATCTACCGGTTATATATTTCTCCCCTACAAAATAGTATTTCCTTTGGGTCAAAGCAAATGATTAATGAAGCAAATTGAAACATTTGAAAGCCAAAGATCACAATGTGTGACATGTTTGATAAACTATAAATCATGGTCATCAACTCAAGGGATCATTCAAAACATCGGTTTAGATAAAGTTTTTCCTGTAATGATCTCAAAACACAGATATAATCACCTCACTGCATTTATTTGAAGGTGTCACCATTTCTCAGATACAGTATGCTTGAACCTTCTTCACTGGGTGGACTATGCATCAGATTGCTCCAAAGAATTGTATGCATTTTCGTACAAGCACTAGGAAGAAAAGCAACTGTTCTTTGTTTTCATAGAGGCAAAGATTAATTGTTTGTGTGCGATACAACATTCATAGGCACAAAGCACAGGACAAACTGACACCTTCGCTGAACTGAACGGTGCACAAAATGCACAACTCAAAGGCCACGAGGTCTTTGTGCACCTGGTTGTGTATGTGCCATTTCCAAGGTCTTTTCTTTTATCAAAAGCAAGGAGAAGAGCTGCAGGAGCCTGTGTTTCTGAAGAGCACTTGAGGTCTGCAGGCCACCACTGCAGGAACTCTGGGAAGACCATCTCAGTTGACCAGGACATCTCGGGTCTTGACACTTCCATCCTCCATCCCGAAGTAGACGCGTTCAGCCATGCCCACAAACAAACCCGTTTCAACCACTCCTTCAAAGCAAAAATTAAAGCAGATGTATGCTTCGAGGTTACACACACACACACACACACGCACACGCACGTCACGTGGGCAACTTCTCCCTTCTACCTATTGCACTTCTGGTCAGAACTAAATGCGTTTTCTTTGCCTTTTAACTGTAAATGTGTAATGACTGTGTAAACACTGTTCACTTGTCATTGCTGACCTGGGATCATCTTGATGGCCGTGTTAACCTCCTTCCAGTTCTGAGCATGCTCAAACTTCCAGTCCAGAATGAAGTTACTGTTATCGGTCACCACTGGACCCTGAAGAGACACAATAACCAAAATGGAAGATGAACTCACCAAACAAGAAGTCTCAAGAGGAGAACAGATACCGCAGCCAAAGTTAAGCTTTTTTTAATCAAAGAAGCAAGAGCAATAAAGAAACCACCAAAACATTGAGGTTCTGCTGAGATCTGGTGATTACGGCAAACAACAGGTGGAGATTCCAAAAAGAGGAAGATCCCACATCAATTGAGGGAACAGTGGAACAAGATCCCACTGTGTCTGATGCTGTCTCCGTCAGAGGTCGTCCGAGGTCAGTTTTTCTCAGTCTGATGCAGATATTTGAAAATCTTAGCCAATTGTTTTAAGCAGAATTATTAGTAGAGTTGCATACACAGACTAATGTCTAGGCCTTTCAGGTGGATCCGAGAAGCATAGCCTTTTATAGAACAATTAGATTTAATTAAAAATATCAGATATTTTATAAAACAAGCCCAACAGTGTCCATTTATTCCTAAAAAATATCCAAAAGCCCAAATATTCTTCCGTATACAAATTTATCTCATTATTATGAGATCCGCAAGTCCCAATTATGTGACAGCAATGAGCTTCTGTACAATTACGCTTGTTGCATATATATTTTTACAAATATATACATATATTCCCTACATATATTCCCTTAAAAAAATAAATGGCTAAACTTTTAACAAACGTTGATTAAAAATGAAAAGATAATCTTGGTTTCTTTTACTTTTATTCAAAGATTCTTTTTAACGTATGGTTAGAAATAATGTGTTGTACGGTTTGAATATTGAATCTTTATCAGCAGAAGGTTATGTTGTTTATACCTGTAGGTCAATTTTCTCTGCAGTTTGGTGAAAATGAAGGGCTCAGAATGTGGCACATTATATAACGTACTGAGTTCCAATAAAGTGTAATGTACAAATCGAAACTCCTCTGTGGTCTGATTTAAAAGTAAAGTGCCTCCTAAAATAAATAATTGTGTCTGTGGTGTTTAGTCGAAAGTATGACTTCATACAAAATCACCGTCGGCCCATAAACACAAGATCGTTTCTGACCCTTCAGATCAAGATGAATTTACTCGAGCGACTAATTTCAGGGACGACAATCAAACCGTTGCAGTGTCCGTAATCCTTTAAAGTAATTTGTAAAGAAACAAACAGCCACAGCTAACAAGCAGACTTCCTCCAGAGATTTCAAGCATTTTCCCATGTAGAGAGAGGCCGAGATGTAAAACCAGTAGGCAACTGGGAATTATCGCAGTGGGAAAACTTACAGATTTTAACTTATAGTACAAATTAGTGACGTCTTGCATATTGCAACAGGACCAATGCTAATGCATACATGTTATTAACACACGGACCCCAAAATAAAACAATGGATGACTATCATTTAATACAATTTCCTGGAAGAAAACCATTCACTGAAGGTTTAAAGCTCATCTTACAGCTTTGCTGACTGCCATCCTCAACACGGCCTCTCCCCCGAAGCGCTGGGCGATGGCTCTGGACACCGGTACATACGCCATTGGAATGACCTCTACGGGCACGCCTTTCTTCCACTGCTCTCCCAGAGCCTTCGAGTCCTTTCTGGGCACAGCAAACAATTCAGCATTTGAACGCGCACCACTACTGGTGGGGTAGAGGTTTCTCTTGCAGCAATCACACACATGACAGTGGTTTAATTATAAAGTGGCAAACACACGCTGAACACTAGAGGGCAGCAGCACTAGCAGGGCCTAAGGGACGGTTCTGAGAAGATCTGGGCGAGCACGTGTTACCTGTAGTCTGCGATGACAACGAAGTGTTTGGCACAGCCAGCCACTATCTTCTCCTGGGTCAAGCATCCTCTGTGTGAGGACAGAGAACGGTTAGCCCTTGGGGTTCAATCATGACAAAGTGTGAAAAGACACTTTACCCTCCTCCTTTAATCAGTGTCAAAGCAGCATCCACCTCATCAGCTCCATCAATGGCTACATCCAACTACAAAAACAAACAAACAAACAAACAAGTTCCTAGGGTTCAAGAATGATTCACCAAGAGAATACAGGGTTACTGCAGGTTTCACAATGTCAAATTAAAGCCCTGTATCATACTTACAATCTATTAAATATTATTCAATGTAAAACAAGATTTTGCAAAGAAGCTATTTAAACATGTAAACAATACCTGCAGCAGCTTGAATATAGTGAACAAAGGGACTATTTAAAATGACTAGATTTCTCCAGCAACATTTTTTAAATCGTAGATAAAGGAACAGAATAATTGTGTGAACCTTTTGTTCCTGAAATATTATTCGTTTTAACACTTAAAAAGAACTTGAGATTAGCATTGAATGTAGAACTTCTTGTAGAATTTAACACCATTCATTCATTTTCCAACCCGCTTATTCCCTTTTGGGGTCACAGGGGTCTGCAGGTGCATTGGCGATCTTCAGGTCACATTGGGCGAGAGGCGGGGGTACACCCTGGACAGGTCGCCAGTCAATTAAATTAAATGTAAGACTTTTTAGGGCCTAAAATGTATTTTATTGAACAATCATTTTTACAAAACATGTCAAATTTGACTTTTTTTTTTTGTTTGGAAGACAGAATGGAACAAACCTTGCACTTCATACTGAAACTCTTTGCACATTTGTGAGTTCTGAGCTTCCGGGTTTAGGCCTGGGCGATAAATTGCTTAACTCAACTCTGTAGTGTACATGGATGTGCTTGAAAGAAAAACTATTTTGCGTTTGAAGTGTCCATGTAATGCGTGCTTACGCTCTGAGTGCTCCAGCAGCAGTTTTAACATCTTGCTCTCTGACACGCATTATGGATTGATATCAGTCTGCGGTGACATCCGTGGCACCGGTGTTGTGCCCCTGCGACACGTGTAGGTTCCACTACCCCGTCAACTTACCTACCCTCACTAACAATGTACACGTGGTTACAGCAAGATCACAAGTAAAGAATTACTATAGACCTCCAAATCAAAATACAAGCCCTGAATTTACAGGACATTGATAAACCCACTGTTTTAAAGCGAGTGGACCAAAGGCTTTTGTGCACAACCGGTCTGCAGTGTCATCAGTGACCCTCTTCCATTCATTATTATTAATAAAACAACTGTACACATTGTATTTTGTGTTTACACTAATTATGACAATTCGACCAAAATGTATCATTGTATATTATCACAGCGCTATTACTAATATTATTATTATTATTATCCAAGTTATAGTGTCGGAACATTTTCTTTATCTGCAGATTGATTTTTAAATAGGGGTAGGGAATCGTGAATCAATTTTTTTTGTGAAGTGGAGGGGGGGGGGGGGTCAGGCCATATCGACCAGTCCTATCCAGTTTATACTTAACTATATCATCTTTTAAAACCACAGTTTTAAACAAACGCAACATAAAGTAAACTTTTTATGGGATCTTTACTGTTTTCTTTTCACATTGCTATGAAAGCTCATCGATGTACACCACAAAGTCGAGTTAATCAATAAAATTGGTTTATCTCCCAGCCCTACTCAAACACAAGTCTTTCCTTCTCAAACTCAAACAAACCACTCTTCACCAGTTATATCTCACCTCAGGATGGCGGTCTAAATCTGTCAGAACAAGACCATGCTGCAGGATCAGCTGACGAGCCTGGATCAACAAAAACCATGCTAATTACACATTAAACACACGCTTTGTTCTGTTTGTAGCTACAATGGTACGGACCTGAAAAGAGGTGGGCACGCAGAGAATGTTCAGCTTCTCCTGCCGGACCCGCTCCGCTGGTAAATAACATAAAATGTAGAAGTAGTGCAAGAGGACACACAGATGTAGCTTATCAAGATAATTGCCTCAAATCTAGTGCACTGATGACCACTTAAATTTGACTTAAATTAAGCAAATTCAGGGTAATTTTTAATGCTGCAGCGTTTTCGCCATTGTTTCTCATCAGTCACGAGACAATCTGATGTTGCCTGGTGCTGTTAATGTAACAGGTGTAAAACATATCCTGTAAATATAGAATTACACAGAAAGTGCTGTATTTAAAGTTTCATTGGTTCGTTGGAGAGGGTTCCTCCCCCTTTAAGAGCGTACCATTTTCGTTTTATGGAAATTCCCAGCTTCCCGCCTCCTCTGCCCTTTTGGCAATGGCCATCGGTGCGGGAGGTAGGTGTTTCCTGAGCTCCAACATATTTTTATTTTGTTTTGTTATAGCCACCTATATAATGATCTTAAATTTCTGTGTAAATAGAGAACCAAGAGGAGATTTTGAGGACGATTGCTGTGTTTTTGTGTCTTCCCATGTCAGGTGTGCTATGTATTGTTAATATGTTAATTGTTGTTTAATTTCTGTCTTCCCGGCTCCTCTCCCTTTTGGCAATGGCCATCGGTGCGAGAGAGAACCAAGAGGAGATATTGAGGACGATTGCCGTGTTTTTGTGTCTTCCCATGTCAGGAATAAACGGAGGTGAAGACCATTAGTGTTCGACTGGTTCACTTTTAATCACAGAGAAATCACAACGCAGATCCACCGGTTACATTAACATGCAGAAGAAACAACAACTGAGAACCGTCCAATCACGGAGTGGGTCATGAATGCTTTGAAACACCATGATTATGAATTAAACTATTCGGAAACGTCACTCAGGCGTCTCTAGGCTCAAGCAAGTTTTTTTTTTTTTTAAAAAGAGACCATTCTAAAACCTGATCAGGTAAGTAATTCTATTATCTCATTTTTAGAGGGGAATGCTAGGGTATTGAGATGGCACACTTTTTTTAGACTCATATCATTTTAATGGACAATTGCTATAATTAACATTACTAGATAAAGCTATACAAATTCCCAAATACAGCAACATTCCCAGGCTCAGACAACAAATTGAATAACATTCAGTAAATATGTCTAAACTTATGTACCAGCCGTAATAATTTCCCGTTTGCATGACTGATTGTGCTTCAACTGTTAACAATGATCACCAGAGACTGTAATTAAGTTAGTCGAGAACAAGCTCAGTCAGTGAATAAGGTGTGCGTGTATGCCTGAAAAAATGAGCAGTTAAACGCACGCCCAATTTATAGGAAACCCGCTTTATGCCAGCTCATTAATTCACAGCTGACCACAACTCTTTCCTCTGGGTTTTTCAAAACCGAGGTGTGAATGGACCACACTGAGTCTGTGACACTTAAAAGATACGTTGAGTAAAAAGACTTACCCAGTCGGTCCACAGCATAGACAATAGTCGACCCGCTGCCCACACCGATTGTCTGGTTATTCTGGGAAAAGTAAGTTAAAGAAGAATCATATTTATAACAAGATTAGGGGTGTAACGGTTCACGGTATATATTGAACCGTTTCGGTACGGCCTGTTCGGTTCGGGACACTTGTGTACCGTTTCGGTATTCTGTATTTGTATTAAATAATATAAATGTATTATTAGCGCGATATTAAGCGCAGCGGAACCATGTTCCTAGGCGAGTTTCCGCACGGACGCTATTGAGTGACGTGCAGCTCTACTGTGCGACACTCAATAGCGTCCGTGCGGAAACTCGCCTTTGGCTTCTCTGTTAAAAGACATAACAGGGATAGACGAGTGGATAAATTTAAAGTTGTATGCCGACATTGTTCCACGGAGATAGTTTCCGCACGGACGCTATTGAGTCACGAGCGCGAGAAGGAAAATTACATGGCAAAAGCGAAAGAGAAGCCAGAGCTTGAAGACCCTCTCAACTCACTACGGTCTCGTGTTTGAGAACACTTTGGCTTCTCTGTTAAAATACATAACGGGGATAGACGAGTGGATAAATGTAAAGTTGTATGCCAACAAGTTGTATTGTTCCACGGAGATCGGGCAGGCAACACATCTAACATTTTCTACTGCTGAAGATATTATAAACAGATCTATGCTCTCTTCAGAAAATGTGGATAGGTAATCTATCCTAACTAGTTGCAGTATTTCATTTTTTATTTAAAAAAAATGCGTTTTTCTTAATAAAGAGTGCAATTTATTTAAAATATCACCCAAATGTGTCACTTTTATTTATTTTATGCAAGAATTCTACTGTGTATTGGCAGCTTTTCAAAATAAAGAATATGTAAGTTCTTATTATTTTGTACCGAACCGAACTCTCCAAGACACTGTACCGAACCGAATACGATTTTAGTGTACCGTTACACCCCTAAACAAGATGTACTATTTTGTGGTTATTCTGCTATATTTCATAGAATGATATTTAAATAAAAGGTTTTTTTTTATTATTGAATTTTTCTGTGAAGCCAGTCAAGATGAATAATATTTTAAATGCTCCGCAACCAGGTTCCTTGTGGACAGGGAAACCAGAGTTTTTGTGCTAGGGGGTGGAGTTTTTCGTTACTGCTGTGTTTACAACAGAAATCGTAATGGTTGCTGAGGCAAGAACTATGTTGCAGTTTATTCTGCTATTGTGGCTTACAGCATGTACAGGATTAGATGCGCATGTTTACTATATGGTCACCACACAGAGGTGTACCGAGTGCTGAATAATAATTTTTTTAACGCCATGAATCAACTTACACCTGTTTTTTTTTAGGCATTTCAGGTTTTTTTTTTTTTTTTTTTTTTTATAAACTTGTGTAGACGGGTTCTTTTGAACACAGTGTGAGGAAAAAAAACGATCCTAATCCTGAAAGTGGCAGTCATTTTTTTTTAAATCATTAGTACTTCATTTTGTTTGAATGCTTTTACTCACCAAATAAATGTATTTAATTGATGGCAGTTTGTCATGTAGTTGTTCATTAAAATTGTCATTTTGAAGTAACTTCCTTTGAAAGGGAGGATGAATTGACGAATCTGCCGATGATTAACGTTACACGCGACAACACGGTCACATTTTAACACGTAACATATTGACGTTAACATAATTTATAGACTAATGAAACTCATTTTAACGAGCTAACGTCAAGCTAGTTGAATCAAGTTGTGCAAAGTTCAGCAGGAAAGCATTGGCAAATCTTACAAAAGTCCGAAAGCAAAGTTATTTAGGGCTGTCCAGAAAGAAGTTCAAATGGCTAAAGCTCGTCAACTTCTTGTAACTAAAACAGTTTAACCTGTTAACTCCGAAATGAACCCTAGTGTACAATTATTGACAAAGACGCAGCTATTTCCAGACATGCTAATCGCTAAATGGTTACTTTGAGCAGCTTTAGCATCCTTACATCACCATCCAGAGTGTATATGTAGAGGCAGCGGCTGCTGAATTAGCACATGTGAGCTAAAAGGAGGTCCATTCACTGTATTTTAAGTCTCTGACTTGACTCGAAACAAAACAAACCAACTTCAATCCCAGCTAGCCAGCGCTCAGCTAACAGCTAGCATGATCGCCTCGATTATCAACCGTTAATTCAAAAGGTTAGCAACCGTTAATTCAAAAATAGCGTAACCGTTAATTTAAAAGGAACGTAACCGTTACTTAACTGGTGCTGACACGTGACGTTCTGTGATTCTTAGCACCCTAAACAGTTGTTCCCTGGTTGAAAACAGTTAACCGGTAAACACACAATCTCACCTGTATGTGGTTGTCCACAGCAGCGTACGCCGCCAGTTTTTTGGCTTCTTCAGCCATGAGTGAGCTGTAGCGCCGAGGGCTGCTGTTGATTAAAAGCACGTGTGTGGAGGAGACCAGGGATCTGATTCTTCTAGCAGCACACTCGGCCCACCTCATCACTCTGCGAAGTCACATCACCGAGCAGGGTAATAATAACCCCAAAAAAAGACCGGACTGTCAGGAGATAACAGTGGACGCTCAGAACAACAGTCACATAAGCATTTATCAACGCGGGGGCGGGGAGTTTACTGTGTCCAATGGCAGAAAGTGTCGGATTCCAGAGTGAATCATTCCCTAGAGTCGGATCGTTTGGATGATTAATTTCTTGGCGAATCGAATCAATTAATCGACTCCTCTCAATTGTTTTAAAAGAATAATCAAAATTGAAATAATTTAAAATACATCTATTACAGATATTATGTTTTTTCTTAATACATTTTTAAGGTACAATCTTAGCAGTTATACTGAATTAAGAACAGCTATTTGAAATATACCCATCATTGTTTTTAATGTATTATTATGATTTAACATAACCCACATTCATCTAGTATGTTTAATCTTGAAGATGTTTTCATTTCCTTTTCCCATTTATTTTCAATGGCCATTATGTCACTATCTAACCCCTTCTAGAGCCTGGGATTTAAATTCTTTAGCAAAGTTCTTGGTGTGTGGTCATTTGATCGTTTCTATGATGTTTAAGTCACAGTTTTCCAAACCTTGGCCCAATGTTAAGTCAATGGAGCATTTTCCAGTATTCTCATCAATTTCCCAGATTTTCTTTAAAGGTACAAGTCTGAAAAGATACAGTAACCCAAGTCAGTCCAGTTTCAATATTTTTGCAAAGTTTTCTGGCTGTGCTTCAAACAGTCAAGGTAGAGATGCCTTTAGAGTTTTACATTTACAAGCCAACATAACTAGTCCTATAAGAATTCATATTATACCAGTTTCTTTGTGCAGTGGCTCTTCAAAGAGCTATTGAAAAGAACGGTTCAGTCCCTACATTTGGTACATTTTAAGGGTAAACATTTACGTCATGAAAATTCCTGTATTTAGGGTAAAACATGGCACTCCTAGATGTCCTGCAACTGACATCGATTCCTGTCAAGTCCAAGTAGATGAAAGTGGCCCAAGAAACCAGAAGGGATGCCATACTTCTCAGCACTTAAGTCGACACTGCTATGCTTTTTCCAGGAGAGGGCAGTTACCACATGCTTATCATAGTTTTATAAATAGTTTTGTTTAAAGCCAAGCTCTGTCTACTTAAAGTGCTCAAGTGAGTTGTCCTAAGTCCAAAAGCATAGTGTTTATCATTCATCCTCATGATATTTTGAAGAGACAGGTATTTAAATTCGAATAAAACGGCACAGCTTGACTTAAAAAAAGAAGTATAGCAGTCGCTTTAGACGTATGTTTTGGACCATTGTTGTGTTGGAAAAGTCAGTATTGAGCAGAAGATTGTTGAGCTCATGGTGCCATCGATGAAATGCAGCTTCCCAACACCAGCAGCACCACATAATAACACCACCACTACCATGTTTCACTGTAGATACCAGGCACTTCTCTTTGAAATCCTCACCTTTACGACGCCCTAGAGTTTTAAAACCATTATTTCCAGAAACAGTTATCTTTCTCTCATCACTCCAGAGTTTTGAGTCCCAGTAATCTTCCTCTTCTTCAGTGTGCTCTGTTGCGCAGGAGCTTTAGGAAAGGTTTCCTTCATGACGATACCCATTCTGCCATTCCTGTGCAGTGTGTGCCGTATGGAGTCACAGGAAACTCTCGCTCCAGTTTGGTTTCTACTGTTTTAGCTAACTGCAGTGAACTTGTAAGAGATTCTCTTACAAGTGGGGTACACCCTGAACAGGTCGCCAGTCCATCGCAGTGGTCTGAACATCTCTTTCTTACATTTTGGGATCACTTTTGAATCATGATGTAGTTAAGTAAAGCCCTTTTATAGTCACACGTTTGCTGGACTCTTCTTAAATGAATCGTTAAGATTCACCTTTGGTTGAACGCCTGTGAAATAGAATTTTGTCTATAAAATAAACTAAAGACTATAAATCGAGTTTGCAGTCAATGGCCTACACTTGTGAAGTAGTTTGTAGTATAGTTTCTCATAGAAAATCTTGATTCATCTCTATAGATGTACTATTATCTTCTCATAAAATCAACAGCTAGACACAGTAAAACATCCAGGCAACGTATTAAACTGATTTGAAATTGAGAGAATTAAGAGACCTTTTTATAAAGCGTGGATGGCACAACCCAAACAGGAAATCACAGTTTTTTTCTTCAATCATCCATCTCAGGAGGGTCTTTGTTCCCCTCCACTTTGCAGATCCTCTCTAGCGTTACATTTTTAGGGTTTACAATTGGATTTCACTGACTGGTGCACTTCAAGACCTTATTCTTCTCGATCCACTCTTCTGTTGCCTTGGTCATTGTTATGGCGGAACACCACGAACCCATTCCAAACTCCTATTTAATATTCTCACCAAACAATTCCCATCTGTGTGGTTCTTATGGAAAACAACCCAAAGAATTGTTTCCACCACTTTTTTGATGATGGGAATGGTGTATTTAGATTCACACCTAAAAAAACTTCTGCTACAGGTCCATGTACCTTCACACAACATGTGTATCATCATTTCTATAACTCGTTTCAATCATCAAACCAAGAGTGTTTTTTGAATTAAGTGGATCCACAGAGAAGAGAGGAGAGCAGAAACAGATGGGTATCAATATATCTCTTTATTTGGCAATCAGCTTGAAATGATCTAGATTTCAGTGTATAGCATACCCCTATTAAACCCACACATCCTTCCAATAAACATGTCTCTTATTTACCTTAGTTTTTACATATTGCAGTTTACAAATTTAGCTTATCTCTTCGACAAAATCAATTAGACGATGGATCTTTTTATGTGCTATATAAAAATCTACACATTGTACATTCATGATTAGAAAACAAAAGAAACCCAAAACAATATTTAACATCACGGAACGGAACTGGTCAACAAAACGCACCCATCTGCGGGTGATCACAAATTAAAGCTGAATACTTCAATATTACAGTAAATACTGAGATATGTCCGATGACGAACGGATCACTGGAGGGCGGTTGTTTTTACACCAGCGGTCTGGACTCAACGAGAGTAACTATGAGAACGTTATAGGGAAGATAAAGAGAGAAACGGGAACGCTGATTACACAAGTTCTGCCAGATCTCCCCCAATAGAACATCTAATCAGTGTTTGAAGCTTAAAGCTCTTCATGACAGACCTCAGCCGATGGTCTGGCTCTCGGCTTTCTATAATCTCATATTGCCTTTGATTAAGTGCACAAGTGCTCACTTTCTTGCTCACAGTTGCATTCTTCACACGTGCATCGCCTACTTCCCCCTCTCAGGGAGTGTGACATGGTTTGATGAGCTAAAATCCATAACCATGTCACCTCTTCTAAACACAGGTCCAGTCCCAAATGGCACACACAACCTTCGTGGCTACATCCATGCCGTACTCTCAGGTGAAGCTGCCCTCTTCTAAATGTTTACTCAAGAAACAAAACACTGCGTATATCAATCCAACTTCTAGAAGCAAATTAGTGTAGGCCCAATCCCAAATGACCCCCACCAAGGTCAAGTTTATCCCTAGAACTCTCACAGCAGAGCATCTAAAGTATGCACATGCCCCAAACCCTTCCAGCCATCATCTGGTGTTCCAATACTGCTACATGAGAAGTGAGGGGAGCTTTGTGTGTTTAGAAACTTTTGTACAGCCTAGGATCTTCTTGAACTGTTGTGAGACGGATGTTGTTGACCATTTTAAGCTCCTTCCCAAGAGGATATCATTCAATCACAGTTGTGCAATGTCCATCACTTTGATTTTGTGGAAGTTTCGTTCTTGCAGGATGAAAAGTGTTGATCCTAAATGTTGTCACCTGTGATCCTTTGTATTATATCTTAATTAGCTGAATTGATTCCCTTTCTGAAACACAATTAATGGGAAATTCTACTAATTTTGGTGGATTCTCCATCTACTTATCAAGATAATAAGCGGTGTTTTACCATTTTGGAAACTAGTTAGCTTATGGTCTGGTGATGGCACTTTTAGCGTTAGCTTAGCATAGATTATTCATTCATTCATTTTCAAACCCGCTTATTCCCTTTACGGGGTCACGGGGGTCTGCCAGTGCTCCAGCACTCATTGGGCAAGAGGCAGGGGTACACCTTGGACAGGTCGCCAGTCCATCGCACACTCACACCTAAGGGGAATTTAGATTATTCAACTAACCTGATGCATGTTTTTGGGATTGTGGGGGAAACCGGAGTACCCGGAGGAAACCCACGCAAGCACAGGGAGAACATGCAAACTCCTTCCAGGAAGGTCACCGGCGAGCTTCGAACCGATAACCTTCTAACTGGAAGGCCACAAAGCTACCCACTGCGCCACCGTGCCCCCTAGCATAGATCAGTGAATCCAATTAAAACAGCACGTGCCAAATTATTAACACGTTTCCATATCAACATTAAATAAATATATCACACAATTAATTACAGGAAAATGATGATACAGAAATGTTGATATGTTTAACCAATTCAGTAGTAACATTTTATATTCTTCGGTGTAACTCTAAACAGGTTTTAAATAGGAAAAAATTGGTAATGTTGGGATGAGGAGCAAATGGAGGTGGATTGGCGTAGCCGGCTGTGACTCATAGGGGGAATAAACCTTTAAAACCCGCAAGGCAACATGGCCAGAGGGTGAGAGGGTCACTCATCTGCCTGACCGAGCAGACAAACCCACCATGCTGAGCCACAACCCAGTGTAGCAACTGACCGAATAACCCCTGGTCGGTGCAATATGAGACATGGAGAGACCTTCTAGGGACACCACACTTGCAACCAGGATAATCACCCCCTAGGACTGTTTTTAATTAAGTTTCTTTTGTAATAAAACCCTCAGTGAACTGCTTTGTGTGCTTATTCCTCACTTGCCAGCGATCTTTAGTAATTACTAAAGCGCTACTGGTCTAAATGCATTCAATGATTTATGCTAAGCTAATGCTAATGCTGTTCTGGATCGTTTGGTTCATCATTGATGGAATCTGCCCAAAGTATCCAAAACATGCCGTTTCCTCTGATTAAATCAAACTAAGCAGTTATCACAGTTTCCCGCGGGGGATGGGGGTGGGGGGGGTTTCGAGGTAATAGATTACCGGTAATTCTAGTTCTTCCAAAACCAAGTGGCACCTCACAAAATCACTCATTCTGCTTAGACGGTCTCCACAACAACATACGCGCACATGGATGGCCAATATAAAGCTGCACAGTGTTCTGAGTCAAACGTAATGCCGCCGCGGCATTTGATCAAAGCTTGCCTTGAGTCACAGTAGGGATTTTTTGAGCATTCTGATCATTTAGGAGCATGCTACAATCTTTTGGAATCAACTGACAAACACAGACAGCAACACGAGTTCAAGTTCCACATCCACAGGTTCACACTCGGTGTGCATTTGGGATTCGGCTCAAAGGGATAAACCTTCATTTGACCGTTAGTTCTTTTCGACTAACAACACAAAAAACACATCAGGAACAGAAATCAAAATCTTGGATGTCTTACAAATGCATGCCTTCTCTGTTTTAAATATATATCGTGAGATGATTGTGTGCGTTTAAGTGCCTTTCGTTCGGGCAGTCATGCCTCCGTTTGTGTGTCCTGTGATGTGCGAAGCTGAAATGTCCATCCAGCAGTGAGTAAGCTCCACAGAAATGACGCTCATTTTTCTCCATTTCCCTGAATCCCCAGCGCTCAGGATACATTCTTGACACATCAGTGGGTATCCAAACTAGAAGTCTATCACCTCGAAAGGAAACACTCTTTTAGAAAACTCTAAAGTATCGATAGCCTCTAGGAATATTGCTATGAGAAAGGGTTCTCTTTTGGTCCATGCTCACTTCATTATTACTGACTTATACCAAATTGCGCCGGAATCCTGATTCTTTTGTACTTAATGTTGTGCACAGGGAGCCTGTCAAAGTTCAGATATTGCTACAGATTGACTTCAGTCAGTGGAGAGTGGAGCACTATGGAGGAAACACTTGCGTAACTGAATCATGGCACAGTACGGGTGATGCTTCCTCCGTCTCATAAATCGAGCGTTTAATCCGGATTGAGGTGCATGGTCCATCAGAGTAGGGGTGAGAGAGAAGGGGTGGTGGGCTTTGGTGTGTTGTTCGGATCACGAGAGAAGCAGTGACTGACCAAGTTCAACAGTCAAACAGTCAGACAGCACTCTATCCTTCTAGTCTGTTTACAACAGGAAATCTCTCTCTCTCTCTCTCTCTTTCACATTCTCTCCCTCGCTCAGTGCTTCACCAGAATGCCTGCTGTTAAACAATAAAATCAGTTTTTTTTTCCTCCCAGAGTTTTGCATTTCAGAAACACAATTCCCAGAGTCCTTTGCACAGAGGCTCAGTGTGCATGTGTTCACATGCGTTGTGCATCCATAATGTCCAGGTACTTGGCCTCGATGATCCTGGGCAGTAGACAGTTCCTGAGACAAAGGTAGAGCACACAATATGTTATTAAAGTGGAAATCATTCGTTAGTTCAAGATATCCCTCATGAAATCAAAACACAAGTAACCAAATTAAGATTATACGCCTATAAAAGAAAATTAAGCCTTTATACACCACTTACGAAGTTTAGAAGACGCCCCACGCTGTAGATAAGTTAAGCCCCACCCACAGAATGTGCAGCTCCACCCACTCTCTAACCGTAACGCTTACCCTACCTAATGTGGTAGAGACATCAAGATTCATCAATGTCATTTACCTACAACCAATGAGACAGCACGTGGGCGGGGTTATCCATCATGGAGTCAAAACAGAAGAGACCAAATCATGGTTTTATGACTTGAAGGCGCCAATAAAGAAAATGAAGGTCACTAGATGCCCCTTTCTGCACACTGCAGATGGGTTTAGCCCCACCCAGCCATAGTGCAGCTCCTCCCCCTGAATGTCCAGTCCAACCCACTGAATATGGAGGACCACCCACATGTCGTCTTCTTGGTTGTAACCCTGACCCTGTTTATTGTGAAAGAGATGTCAAGGTTCGTCAATGTCAATTACCTACAACCAATGAGACGGTACGTGGGCGGGGTTATCCATCATGAAGTCAAAACAGAAGTGACCAAATCACAACTATATGACTTGAGGTTGAAAATTGTGCTGCTATACATTACTTGTCACAGAATTCTCCTGTCTGCATTCTGGAGACGGGTTAAGCCCCACCCACCGAATGTGGAGCCCCAACTGAATGTGTCGTTTCATTGGTTGTACTCTTTAACCGTAACCCTAACTCCAAGACTCGTCTATGTAATTTAATTACCTACAACCAAAGAGACAGTAAGTGGGCGGGGCTCTTCATTCAGTGGGTGGGGTTTAGTCCGTCTGTACTCTACAGACAGGGGTACTTGAAGGTCATTGTGTTTTCCATGGCGTATTTCTAGAAAATATTTTACGCGAACGCTCATTTTTAATGCGTTGCATTAACGCACACACAAACAAACCACAAAGGGAATTTTGAAGCAGCAATGATTTCACAGAAGAGTGAACTCTCTTCTACAAGAAAATGGAAATATTTGCTGCATCTGAGACTGAGAGGAGATGAAGGAGGGTTGAGCCTTCTTGTCAGAGTGCTTCAGTTGATGTCTTGTATGTTTTGAAGCTGTGCATCAATAAAAATACACACCTTTCAAAGAGCCTATCGATACTGAGCAGAGACTCGCTGTTTTGTCTGAAGCAAAGCTAACGTGCTTTACAAGGGTCATGAGCTGAGAAACCAGAAAGCCTCAGAGCAGTCTCGTCTTAAAGCAGTTGCAAAGATTTTAATTTAATGCCGCCTGGGGATCATGACACCGAGATGTGATTGTCTGTATTGTTTAGCACACTTTACATTTCTCGATTGAACACATCTTTGAAAGAAGGATTGGTCGTAGAGCTTATTGTATCGAACTTGCCACTGAGAGGCGTTGGTGCCGGAGGTTTATGAGCAATCTGATCAACTTTAATTCAGGGTTAAACTTTTACTTTGTTCCCAGTCTGCCTTAATTTTTAGTTATTTGAGGTTTTCCCTCTTATGGGTGTTTTGTGTTGTTTATTTTGTTATTATGTATAAAGGGCCTGCTATTGTTTCCTGCATTTGAGTTTAACTTCATTCTCACTCACACCCATAGACTTGAGCTCAGACACCAATCACAGCAGTCGACACCTCACGTGAAGGAGAGCATAAACGAGCATGAAAGTATTGTTTTCATTCACTCACAGGCTGGATCACTTTTTGAGCATTTTTGCGAATGGTTGGAAGTTACAAAAACCTGATCTGTGAACCATTTCTATAGAGATGTAGATAAAACTATAAATATTGGTGTCTATCTGTACTTACAGTCTCAAGTGTATTCTGTCCATTGCTACAAGACTCGCAAATGTCAAATGTGCTTTTCGTAAATGCAGCGATACGAAAGTATTGTATGGACACACGCAACAAACTGATTGACGTTGATCAATACAATTTAGCTTGAAAGACTGGAATTAAACGTGACGTTGCACCATATTTGAGCACCACAGAAATCTGTTTGTGCTCCCACTGCTAACAATGATCACCAGAGACTGTAATTAACACAGTCGTGAAACTGCGCAATCCTCCTCTTCTACACTGATCTATGAAGCACAAACTCTCTGTCAGTGAAATTACCTCTTTTTATGCAAACTTGCTCCCTGTTATCTCGTTAACTTTTGGCTGACCACACCCCTTTTCCCTGTTTTGATAATGTCATGTGGCATTATTATTATTATTTTTTCAAAAGTGAAACATTGTTTGGGGTATCGTTTTCAGGGTTTCAAGTCGTTTCGTTTTTTTTTTTTTTTCACATCCTTGATGGGCTCTACGCATCGTTTCCAGCATCACTGATCAATCAGCAGCGTGACCTTTAGAAAGCGCCATGTATGACACACACCTGATGGGTATGAGGATGAACATCAGCAGAGGAAAGATCATCTTCATGTACGGCAGCGGGTACATCCCGAACGCACAGAGGAACAGCAGCTGCACCATCTGAAGGAAAGTGAAGTAATGGATCTTCCTCTGCGGCACCTTGCGGATGTAGTGAGTGGGAGGGTACGACGTCTGAGGAAGACAATCATCGACTCACACAGCTGGCCAGATGCAGTGTCCCCACACAAATCAAAACTTAATCAGAGCTATATGCAAATATAACAGAGTTCATGGCAACGGCTATGCTAATGTCAGACAGCTAATTGTTCTGCTCTCTCCGTCCCACAGGGCAATTACTGGCTAATTCTGAACGTCTCGTCTGTTATCGCTCATTTGTGCGTGGATCGGGGAAACCACTGGAAAATGACGTGGATCGAGGCGTGAGGTTTTATTCAAAGGATTAGCGAGTAATTCGTGAATATTAAATGCATTTGTTAACCAGTAATTATTGACTTTTGCACCATTTAAAGCTCATTTAAAAACTTAGTCTTGGAAGAAATGGTTCCTGGTTGTGTCTGATTGGTGGAAAGCAAGGGAGGGGCGGAGTTTACCAACATGTAAATTAGAGGGAGATCTACACCTCTCACTCTCTCTTTCTTTCTTTCTCCCTCTTTCCCCTAAATCTCTCTATTTGTCCATATTTCTCCTTTCACCATTATCCACAACCCCCTCCCTCTCTCTCATTTCCTGTCTCTCCCTCTCTCTATCTGTTTCTCTTGCTCTCCTGTCTCTTTCTCACTCTCTCTTTCTCTCTGCATTCCCTCCCTCAATTTCCCCACTCTCATTCTTTTTCATCCCTCCTCTCCACCAATCTCTATTTCTCTCTATCTGTCCATTCCCCTTATCCACCCTCTCTCTCCCCTCACTATCTGTCCAAGTCTCTCTTTCACTTTCTATTTCTCTCTGCTTCCACTCCCTCAATCTCCCCCAATCTCTCATTTTTTTCTGTCTCTCCCACTCTCTCTCTCTCTCTCTCTCTCATTTCACTTCCTCAATCTCCCCAGACCCCACTCTAATTCTTCCTCATCCCTCCTCTCCCAATATTTCTCACCCCTTATCCACAATCCCCCTCCTTCTCTCTCTCATTTCCTGTCTCTCCCTCTCATCGGTCCCAGACTCTCTTTCTCTATGCTTTCACTCCTTTCCTATCTCTCCCTTTCTCTAACTCTTGCTCTCTCTCTTTCTCATCCATCCTTCTCCCCAAATTTCTACCCCCTTTCCACACCTTCTTCTCTCTCATTTTGTCTCTACCTCTCTATATGTCCCAGATGCTCTCTCTCTCTCTTTCTCTCTCTCTGCTTTCACTCTTTCAATCTCCCCCAATTCTCGCCCTCTCTCTCTTTCTGTCTCTCTGCATCGTCCCCAATTTTTTTCTCTCTCACATCGTCTCTCTCCTTGTGTCACTCTCTCCCTTTTCTTATACATCACTCTCTTCTTGTTATTCTCCTTTCTCTCTCACTCACTCTCTCTCATTTCCTATATCTCCCTCAATCTGTCTGCCCCACTCTCTCTTTTTCTCTCACCACAACCAATGTTGAACATGTTTTTATTGGCATAGGGTTTCATGAAAGACACACTCCCCCTCTCTCACCTGTTCTTTGAGGAGCAGAGCCATGCGGTCGCACATCTGGTTGCCCTCAATGGAGGTGAGAGCAATGTAGAGGAAGAGTCCGTACAGCACCGGCTTCGGGATCCACTGCAGCGGCACCGGCAGCAGAAACAAACTCACACCTATCAGGATGTTCGCCACCAGCGAGGTCACCCTCGTCTCCTTCACACTCACTATACTACACACACACGAGGCAGAAAGGACTCGTTTCAAACCGAGCGCAGTGTGCCCGTAGATGCTGGTGCCACACAGATTGATTGCGGCTGTAATTGTTTGTGCGCTCACGTCTCATAGAGGTGTCCCCCCTCCACCCGCTCCTCCACGATAGCCAGCTGCCGTACGTGCAGAGTGGAGTGTGGGAAGGCAGCGTGCATCCACGGTAAGCCCAGCACAGACATCAGAATATTAATCAAGCCAGAAAGAGTCAGGTCCCAGTGATACGCCGTGCCCTTCTGTAACCTGTAGCGCACGCACACACCCACACACTTTCTGTCACGATTCTGTGAGCAAAATCTGTGATCGTACTGCCCACCCACCAGCATGAAAAATCGTAATAGTTATATTCACAGAGTAAAATAATACTTATAGGTTGGTTTTAACACCTAAGCCATTCCATCGAATGGGAGCCATTTCTGTCTCTGGCACTTTATATGTTTGAATAAGCTTTAAACTGGCTTCGTAAATACATTTTATTACTAAACTGGGGAATTTCCATAGTTTCTCAGCAGGTAGTTGTATCACTTGGATCTTTAGAAGGCCAGGGGAAGAGCAAAGATAAGTTCTCTCAATTTCTTATTTGCGTATTTGTAATGATATCTCGGAGCGTCAATTAAAAAATATTATACTGTAGCTCACATTATTTCAGAGTTTTGATTAGTTTAGGGTAAAAATGCACAAATTTGGTAAATAACTGAGTTTTCAGAATTTCCTGGTTCGATAATCATGTGGCTATTTAGCATGTATTTGCTAATTCTTTGCTAAAAACTGTTGTTATATAAAGAATAACAAAAAAAGACAGCACCCATTTTTTGATTATAAATCTAAAAAAAAAACGTTTACATAAGTTACTTGAGATGGACCATTTGGAATACTTAAGTATGTTTTCTATTGGAATATGTTTTGAACTTAAGTAAAAAAAAGTGTCTAGAAGTTAAAACAAGCAAATGGCAACCATCTGGTGGGATGGCTCACACCCCCTCGAAACTGTCATAATTCACGACTCTTACGTAACACAGAAGATTTCAGAAATCATCAAACAATTGCTCAAGGACGCACCTGTTTTCTGGGGCATTTGTGAGAGAAACTACAATGTTCTGGTCAATGAAGATGAGGAGGAAGAGCAGAAAGCCCAGCCCCATTGCACTCAGGACACTGGCTCCGGTCAGTTTATCTAGAGGCGCGATCTGAAACATCGGCCCTTCGTGAAAGTTAAACACCGGCACTGGAAACAGAGAACAGAACAGATATTAATGATCCTCCAAGAGACTGTGATTGAACTGACTGCATGTGGTGAAGAAAATATGAATTCTATTACAAAACATCAATCTTTAACATCAACATCAGCCTGGAGTCTCTTGAGGTAGTTGAGGATGAGGTTCTTCATCTTCTCTGTTGGTAAAGCAGAACATTCTTCTTGGACACTTGTAAATTCTTGCAGGAACGGCACGTTTGAGTTCTCCTCGGAGTGCTTCAGTGATATTAAGATCAGGAGACAGAGATCCGCTCCAGAACCTTCTCTTTGTTCTGGTGGAACCGATGACGAGTGGGCGTGGCCTTGTGTTTTGGATCGTTGTAGTGTTGGAATGTTCAGTAACGTCCCATGAGCAGCTTCCGGCTGATGATGCACCTTCTCCTCCAGGATCCTTTGAGAACATGCTGCATTCATCTCTGACCAAGTTTCCCGTGCCTTTGGAGCTCACACATCTCCAGAACATCAGTGACCCACCTCCATGCATTACAATTCCGTTCATTATAAGCCTTGTTGACTCCTCTACAAATGTAGAGTTTATGGTTGTGGCCAAAAAGTTCAAGGTTGGTGTTAGTGCTCTCTTTCTTTTTCTGTTTTGAGTTTGCCTTAATCAATCACCTTCAGGTGTCTCTCTCTAGCTCCTTGATTTCCTCGTGTTTCTCCCCAGGAGTGCCTCATTGACTCTACCCTTTATAAAGCCTTTTTCTTTTCCCTCTCTCATTGCGAGGTCAAACTGTTTGCATGTGCCTAGTGTTCTCCACGAAGTGAGTTGGTTCTTTTGTATTTTGCCCCAGTTTTTTTTTTGTATTTGACAACTTTGGTTGAGCAATAAAAGACTTTGTTTTTTATCTTACTGCATTTGAGTCTCTGTGGTCATTGAAGCCTAACAGTTGGTCTCATCGCTCTAAATAACTTCGTTCCAGATGTTTGGAGCTGGTCTCTGAGCGTTTGGAGTATTGTAAGAGGCTGCTTTGTGGTATTTGTGTAGTAAAGGCTTTCTTCTGGAAACTCGACCATGCAACACATTATTCTTCAAGCGTCTCCTTATTTTCTCAGAGAGTCCTGTTATTTGTGGGGTTTTCTTTGCATCCTGTAGAATTTTTCTGGCAGTTGTAGCAGAAATGTTTTTTGTTTTCACCAGAATCCCCCACTTTCCTCTTCTTCTTCAGAGTTTGAACGCTGCTGATTGTCATTCCTAGTTCCTTGGAGATCTTTTTATCTACCACCTTTTGCCGTAGATCCTTTGACACTCTTTTGCTTTCCCCATCCCTCAGAATTCAGAAATGTAGAGGCATCATCAGATGAAAGAGGCAAGGGTCGATCAGAAGCTCTGAAACCTTTTCTGCACAAACATTGATTCCAAGCAAACAGGTCGAGGTGATGAGGATTGATGATCAGCCGCTCGAACCCTTCTGTGTCCGTTTCTGTGCAGGTTATGAGGCCAAAAGTATCTCGATTGAACATTCCATCTATAAGTCAGCAATAAAATCTGTGGCCATTTACATTTTGGCAGAGCTTTTGTGAGTCGCAGTGATTGAATCTCATGGTGAACATGTGACTGAAGTGCTGAGTGCACCTTTAAGAGCCTGAGATAAGAAGCACAACCTCGCATTGAGAACCCAGTTCACCTCAACTGGAGATAATGAGGAATACACTGAGAGACAGAGCTTTGATTGAGGTATGAGTGCGGCATGAACAAACGCAGCGTCACATGACTCACAGGCAATGTCGTTGAAGACATAGGATCCCACATACGAGAAGACGAGCACAGAGATGGGCAGAGCACAGTCGGACAGAATCTCTCGCACCTTCACGTGCAGAAAGGGACTGGCGGAAAAAAAGGAAAGATGAGCGTGTCAAAGCACTCTTCAGAATCTCCACGGCAGGCAATCGAGAGAGTCCCTCACCTCCTCCGGAACTGGTAGAGTGTGTATCCCACCCAGAGTGTGCCCAGCATGAGCAGCAGGCAGAGGAGCGGCCGTGCCCGTGTGCACAGAATAAAGGATTCTGGGAGAGACACGGCTCCTGTCTCTGTCAGGTTCAGTTCTCCTAAATGAACACTGCCGCTGATGCGATTCAGCTCAGCCGCGCTCCCATTGGCCAGAGTGGGAGCGTGGTAGTACTCGTGAAAGACTGTGGAGGAAGAGAGAGCAGCTCAGTAGGTGAATGTAGATGGATACGGGTCGATATGTTTGAATCCTGACATGAGTAAAGGCTTAAGTACTTTGGCTGTATGTTTGGGGGCATTGTCCTGCTGATGCCAATAAAGGTAATACAACTCATTCTGATGCCAATCACAGACACGGATTAGTTTTTCTCAGCATTGATAACACTTTTAATCCTGATAAAATCTCCAAATCTATTTGCAGAAATGCAGCCCCACACGTTCCAGGAACCTTCACCATGCTTCACGGTTGCTGCAGTACCCCAAACAGCCAGCGAATGTGTTTTTGGCTGAGCCCTCTTCGGTGAAGAGCCGCTGTATTTGATCTGGGACTGTTACTGTAATTCACTTTTACTCATCGTTTATTCCAATTTTGTTGAAGAACTAGAAGGATTTGTAGCATTAAAAAAAGATAAATATTCTGTTTAGACTCATTTTGATTGATTACAGTTAGAAAATTGGAAGCTCTTCACATACACACACACACAAATGTTTGTAGAATGACACAAATATTAGTTTTCACAACGTTTGCCTTTAGATTTTCTTTTAGTTTCTGTTCACTTCATGCGTGCCACTTTTTTTTCCACTTTTGGTGCCATTCTTTATTCACGGCTGTGTTTTTGGGCAAAGTTGAAACTCATTTGATCACTCTTCATAACATTCTGGAGGATATGCAAATTGCTATTATACAAAAATTAAGCAATTTTTCCAATATTTAAGCAATTCTCAAAATGTTTGGCCACGTCTGTATAAATCTTTGTTGTCTGGAAAAGAAATCTCAGTGAAATATATCGTATAGGAGACAAACACAGAGTGAAATAAAGTGATTTGTCAAAAGTGCGCAAGAATTATTTACATAAAATGAGGCATTTGCATAAATTTAGACGCCACAAAAGATACTCAACCTTTTGTGCTTCCTCCTTTTGCAGAAATAAAAAGCCTCTAAACACTTTCTATAGCTTCCAGTTAGAGTCTGTTCTTCTCCTCAAACATCTCTAGTTCAGTCAGGTTTGATGGTTTCCAGCATGAACCGCTTGCTTTAAACCACAACTCTAATATTCAGTATTAATGAGGTCTGGGGATGGAGAATGCCGTGTTCAGGGTCCTTTTCTTGCTGAAAGATCCGGTCCCGGCACAACTTTAACTTTGTCACTGATTCCTGGACATTGTTCTCCAGAATCTGCTGATGGTGAGTGGAATCCATGCGACCCTCCCAACAATGACCACAGCCCCACAGCATGATGGAACCACCACCAGATTTTACTGCATGGAGCAGGTGTGTAACAATCTGCCTCAAGTTACTGCACTACGCTCGCCCTTTCGGTTTCTCTGTGCTTGTTTTCCTCACTGTTTCATGTTTGTTTCCATCTCGTCATTCCCGTGTCTTTCTAGTCTTTTATTTTTCTGTATTTCTCATGTCCGCGCTTGTGTTCAGCCGGGTACATGCGCGCACGGCTTCCGCCTTGTTTCCGTTTACTTTCGGTTTTCCTCGTTCCCGTCTGTTTGCTCACATGTTTGTTTTCTCATGTCAGCATTGACCAGTCTTCCTTCCGTGTCTCTGATTGTTAACTGGTTTTCCTCTGGTCTTCTCACTCCCTCCTCCGGGGCCAGTCGTCCCTCATTTGAGTTTCCCTTTATCATCCCTGGTTTTGTTCCCTTCTGTGCTGGTTCATTTCATTTTGTAGAAATTTCTTAGAATTGTTGTGAGAACTATTGTATTTCGAGGTGCCTCTCTGTGTTCTGACTTTTCCGAGTATCAGAGGTATTTATGTTTTATGCTCAGCATTATTTTGGCTGCATTTATTTTCTGAGAGTGTTTATGTTTTTTTTTTATCTGCTCTAAGTTTTATTTTAACTTTAGTTTAGCTTTCCATTTTCCAGTGTTTAGTTTAGTTAATGTTTCCCCCTCTCACGGGGCTTTGTGTTTATTTGTTTATTTAAATAAAGAGCCCCTCTGCTGACCGTATCCTGCATTTGAGTTCTTGTCTCACTACTGCCACCTAGGGAGTGAGACACCTTACCTACAAACCCCTTAACAAGGTGTTCTATTCTCACCATGCTGCACATCTGATTATCTGAGCTTTTTCTTGGTCTGCCACCATAATAAGAACTGTTCCTCTGGTCTTCCAATTCCGCACAAATTACAGTAAATTGTAAATTATATGAACTTAATTTCAAATATCACTGTGTTTGTCTCCTGTATGATATATTTCCCTGATAGATTCTTATCCAGACAGCCAATGATTTATAAAGAAAATCTTTTGCACACTCTTGGATATGAAGAGTATTTGTTATGTTTTGTTTTCTCACACTGTAACAGATATTGTGCTTATGTATTAATGTTATTTTGAGAAACTTGTTCGCTGAAGGTTTTATTTTCTTGTTTGTTGAAACTTGTTTGTTGTTTTCCGGTGCTTTATAAATAAAGTTTGAATTTAATTGACTAGCAACAAGAAGCCAGATGTAAAAAGAAGTCTTTCCATGATAATGTTTACACCCCTGCACAGAAAAAACAAAACATTTTTGTTATTCACGTATGACAATATTACAATTTAAAATGATCAGCTTCTGCTACAAAATGCCAGTTATTGTTTTTATTTCCCAGAAAAACACATTTTCTCTCCAAATTTTAACCTGATTTTTGGCAAACTGTGGTAATTTTATGTTCTTTATCTCACATTAGAAATATTTGATGCGTAATAAACAGTGGTTTCGATAAACGAGGGTTCACTGTAGTTTGTTATTGTGTTTTAAATCGTTTCATAATAAAAAAAGTTAAAAATAAACATTTATATCTTATTTCGATTTCTTATCTCAATAATAAACAGTTACATTAGTTTAACAGCACGGTGTGAGTTTAAAAACATGTGTTTTCGGCTTTGCCTCGGCTTCAATTCTAGTCAGAGCATAAGATTTTTCCAGCACCACATTTTTACTGAATAATTGGTTTAATCGATCAGGATTATTGATGGAATTCCTGTTTATTTCCAGTTAAGACCCACCGCACTTCCAGCTGATAACACAAGCACAACGTTGCAAACAAGTGGGTCAGATGTGACTGTAACGAAGCGGGAGCATTCTTTAGTTCCAAGGGCTTTGTTCTGATGATCAAACGTCATTGATCCTGAGTTTCAATCACAAACAGACATTGTGCCCCTGACAGAGGAAGTATTTCAACCTCAAAACCCTGAGGCAGCAAACATTACACACAGCAGAAAGTCCGTCACAGTTTCGACAGGGAGTGCTTTGCAGCCAAACTCTGATATCAAAGGTCGAAGCAAGAATCTGTTTAGTTTGGTTTGCACCGAGCAGTTTTTGATGGTTATTTTGGAAGTCCATCAAGGCTAACACCTCACAGGAGAAACTGAAATGTGTTTCTAAAGCTCAAGAAAAGATCGATGTACATCACGAAACAAGGACAGCTGAAGATGGCATCTGTTTACTCAGATTATAATACAATTAACTATTTGATCCCCTGCGGAATTTCAATGTTCTCTTTCCGGTCTATAAACGTAGGGAAACGTCAACAGTGACGGAACAACATTCGATTTACAGACAGTTTGTAATCGTCGAAGGATTTCATCCTCATCCATTGTAGTAGGTTTAAAAATTCCGTCCTCATCGTGATTTTGTAATGTTTTGGAGGTTATTTAATTAAAATAAAAAATTAATTAAAAAAAGGTTAAAAACACTAGAAACTTGAATTCTGGCGCACTAGAGATTGTAAGAAACGTGTTTTACCAATGAACATTTTCCGGAAACTCAGACATCATCATTCGGACAGGATTAGATTTCTCAGACGAGCGCCGAGTTTGCTGAAAAACAGTTGGTCTTTTGCTCTGGAGGTCGTGAAGGTATTTAAAACACAAAGTACAGAAATTTCTCTAACCAGTCCGGATAGGGCTTAAGCCTGTTAAGGTTGTGGAAGACAAGGCTTTAGAGTTGCTGCCTCTGACACAAGCTAAACCTAGTTTGGTTCCAAAACGCGATAAACGTCATAAAAAAAAGAAAAATGAGTTAGTGTCAAATCTGAAGTGTATTTTTTTCACACATGAAAAGCCCATAATCAATTTTCCAAAAAAACACAACACTTGCCGTGTAATAGAGTCCTGGTTTGTCTGTGATAAACACCACTAGAGTTTTTTTCTTAAAACACCACAAGTCCATTAAACCACAAAGAAGACAAGTTGATGGGGAGGTAGAAAAATGGCGCCTGTAATCTGGTTTCCCATTGTTTTATAGTAACCGACTCACTTCACCGGGCAGCGGATGACTCTAAGCTTCGAACTTCAAAGCAGTGAGTCCAATATCCGTGTGAGTTCTGACACTGTTTAACCAAACTATTCTGGAACTAGCCGCTTGATTCAATATCGATGTACAGTGAACCCTCGCTACTTTGCGATTCGCGACTTCACAGATTTTTTCCATTATGTATGTATATTATAAGAGAAAATAATATATTTTCCGGAAATTTCAAAAATAGTTGCAATATATGAAGACCACAAATACTTCATTAATTCCATTAATAATTCTTAATATCTGCTAGTACTGTTGGTTCATTTGTGCCTGTGTACTGTATGTACGTATTGTAGATATCTGTACATTACTGTAAAGGGTGGTTTGTTAAAGAAAAAAAAATACAAAAATAAATATTGGTACATATGTATATATTGGTTCATTTTTGTGCAGGTTTGGTTCAGAAAGTCAAAGCTTTCAGCTATTGCAATTGTTATATAATTGTTACCGGTATATTGCAAAAACAATATTAAAAAAACAATATACATAAAACAATTGCAATAACTGAAAGATTTGATTTCTGAACCAAACCTGCACAAAAATGAACCAATGGAGGGAGCTAAAGCTTTGAGGTGCCATGAAACATCTATGATTTGATTTAGAGATGGATGGGATAAAATCCCTCTTGAGATGTGACAAACATGGTGAAAACTACAAGAGTCATCAGTCCTCTTTCACGGGAATCACGGGGTCCTTTCTCTCAGTTAAAAAAACAGCAGCGTATGAAGCACTTACTTTTGACCGTGCCTTTAACTGCATCTGCTACAAAAGCAATAGAAATAAACAAAGCTATCACCTCCTCTATCGACCTGTGAGAGAAAAAAACAAACAAACACATGCGTCTTCAATCGGAGGATTTGTCAGGAGAATATTGTACACTCAGTGAATCTGATTAAAGCGAGGAAACATATACACAACAGTAATCTTTGATAAATTGATGTATTCTTAATTATCTCGACAAAAAATTACCAACATTGATTTCCAGACCAGTGATTTAAAATATGTAATGAGATATGTTCACATACATACGAACACAACATAAATCAACTTTGCACGGATAATGCTACTGCAAATCAAAAACACAAATAAAACATGTTTTTCATTTGCATTTGTTTTTTTTTTCTATTCGCATTAGCATTGCTCACACAAATTTGAATTGTGTTGGGATGTGCACAGGACCTACAACATAAATAGCTAAAAAAAGTTATGGAAATGGGGGCGCTAGTGAGCTTATTTACATACTAGAGTTTTTGGCCAAAGAAGAACGCATCCTTTAGCTCTAAATCTCCATATCCACACAGACTAATGTGCCATAAACACCGTCAAATCAATGTTTTTGTAATATTTCTAAATGGATTATTAATGATTTGCCAAGTCTTGGGTTTTTATTTTGTTTGATAATGAACATTTTCTTTCATTAAAATGGTATTTTCTTACATCAACCACAAACAAAAGAGCGCCTGCACACAGAACTAGAAGGAAGCGTGGAGGGATGGAACGCGGCTCACTTGACAGTTCAACATTTATTTTCGACATGAATGATTAAATATCTTGGCAGCAGTTCCAGGTTTCTTATCAACGCCACCATTTTTTAAACTTCCTGGTTATGATATCAGTGGAGTCGTAGACCATGAAAAAAACAACATGTGGATATTGAAACATGGAAACATGTCATTTCGGTCATATTTTTAATTCACAGTCCGATAATGTCCACGATCATTTATTCTGTTCATGCGAGTGGAGCGCTAGAGGATGCGTTCTTCTTCGGCCAAAAGCTCCAGCCTGTAAACGAGCTCACTAGCGCCCCCACTTCTGTAATTTTCTTTATTTAAAATATGTGTTGTGCCCTAATGGGCCATCTGTGGAATTAGTGCCCAACATTACTGCAAATCAAAACACAAATCCACTTTATCTTCTGTTCATTCCATGTCCATTTTCAAAACAAAAAAACAGAAACCAAAAAAATCATTTTTTAATTCTCCTTCAGATAGACGAATGTTTTTCCATTTTGTAAAAAAAATATTTTTTTTTTCTAAATAAAATGTTTTTGAATATTGTCCAAAAATGTAATCTGAACTTTTGATTTCTCAACTACGTAATGTGACCTGGAAGTTCAGGCACCGCTGTTATGGATCTGGTAAAATCTCACCTGTTTCCTATAAGATCTTTTATTTCTTAACAATATATCAGTACATAAATATTAAAGTACTGTGTGTAATAACTGTGGTATAATATCAGCAAATAGGACAATGTATATTTTGTAAATACTACATTAAATCCAGATAGAGGTTTTAATTGAACAATTCATCTACATCAAAAGTACTGTTACATTTCAGCGGTAAAGTTGCAGGATCGTTTGAGCGAAGTCTACAACAGGAGAAACACATCAGAAGAAAATCTGTGGTGAATCGTTTCCGTCAAACATCAGCCGACCGTGCAAGCGCTCATCCCTGAGTTAACTCAACCCCAAGTTGATCCACAGCACCGTGTCTTTGCTGGCCCTGCTGTTGACCTTTGCTGTTTTTCTTTGTTGAAAAAGCAGTTTTTTTATCATTTTCTTTATTTATTTTTCCTACTTTTGTTTTAAAAAGTAAGAATAAATACACAAAATAAAAAAAATCATTTTTTTCTTATTTTTAAATCCTCATTTATTTTTGTTCATGTTACGAGGAAAAGATAAATGACAAAAATTATCCTTGTTTTTTCGTTTTCCATTTTTAGTATGAAAACGATATGGAATGGACGGAAGATACCCTGAATGGAATACTACAGCAAATTTAAATATTTTGTGTTTGATTTGTGTTTTTAATTTGCAATAGCGTTCTGTACAGAAAGTTGATAGGCCACCGTCAATATATATTTATAATTTAAAAAAACACAGAACATTTTAATAGTTTAAACACAGGAAGTGTTTAAAAGTATATTTTTATACATAAAAGTTTTTTTTGACATCATGTAAGATCTTGGCAAATAAACAGTAAAATAAAAAAAATGTAGTTTTGATTACAGCTGAGGTAGATAAAGAGATTTATGCAAAAAACTTGGAAAAATATAGATTTTAACAATTTTGCCATAAACAACACGAAATAGTTCATTTTTAATTTTTTTTTACTTTTACTTTCTAATGTGTAAACATTAGGTTTTTCACCAAAAATCTTTCGATTTTCCAAAACAGAGCAAAATTTAAGATCAAATTAGACTCAAAATCTCCCTGAAGTGGCTGAAAATATCCCGACACAAGGATTAACACTCTTAAAGACTATTCACGAAGCAAAAGGCCAAAAGTTAGATTTAAAAATGTTATTTCTGTCAGCTTTGGCAACTCTCGCGCGTATGAATCTCTGTGAACGCGTGCCTGACCTCTTGAAAAGCTTAACAAGCAAGCTGAGGTTGAAGATTCCTCCCATGATGAGGAAGAGGCTGTTCCACAGACCGATGCAAGCGTAAAATGCTGCAAAGTCCAGCTCATAATCATCACAGATCCCTCGAATCACTGCACACACACACAGAAGCAAAGAAACACAATCAACTCGATCTCATAATGACAGGGTTATACCACACAGCAATGTCTGATCATTTTAAAGAACTGCTCCCGAGAAATCCGAGGAGAAAGCCACGAGACACGATCTCTGAGAAGGATCTTATCTGAGCAGTTTCATCCGGACAGAGTTGAATTTAACTGTAGCAGAAAGCCCCTTTCAGCATTCCTCCAGCTGGTGAGATTACACGAGAGCAGCCGTAAGAACAAGCTCGCTGTTGCAAATATCAAACATTGCCCAAACAAATGGAGGCTTTATCAGATGCCCACCCTGCTGTTTGTGGAATTTTGTTGATTCTAGAGTGGCCTTTGCAAAATCATGAGTTTTCTTTCAAACCAAAGCCAACATCTGAGCTCCTCAGGAACCTACCGCTGATGAAAATAGCGATGGGCGCTGTGGTCAGTGGAATGACGAGAGGAGATCCGGCGCACAACGAGTAGATGATTCCACCTATACTCTGCCCAATGATCGTCTTCTGAACATCTGATCCAGAGAAAAGAGCTTAGTCTACGATTGGGGAGAGTGTGTAAGAGAGAGAGAGAGAGAGAGTGATCACCGATCTCTCCTCGTGTGCTCTCATCATTGAGCGAGCCGAAAGCAATGGCAGGAAGCAGCACAGCGATGTAGAGGAAGATGGACGTCGTCATGAACTTCACCAGGGCTTTGTTATTACCCACTAACCCTGCAATAAACACATTCCAATATTAGTATTAATACTTTGTTCCCTAAAGTCGTGCTCATCATTTTACACACCCTAGCAAAACCTTTGATTTATCTGCCATTTTCCAGAAAATATTAAAGCAGTTTTTCAACTCGTAGTTAGAGGCTGGGTGAATCCAACTGTTTTAAATCATGAACTTTACAAATTCAGAGTTTATGCTCTGAATATTTTATTTTGCCCCTTTAG
The DNA here is from genome assembly GCA_007224835.1 of Danionella cerebrum. Classification (NCBI taxonomy): domain Eukaryota; kingdom Metazoa; phylum Chordata; class Actinopteri; order Cypriniformes; family Danionidae; genus Danionella; species Danionella cerebrum. Next base: position 247,724 of record SRMA01027053.1, on the reverse strand, counting down.
TCTCTTGAGGTAGTTGTCGATGAGGTTCTTTATCTTCTCTGTTGGTAAAGCAGAACATTTTTCTTTGTAAAAAGCCTCCAGCTCTTGTAAATTCTTGGTCTGTGTTCTCTCCAGAGTACTTCAGTGATATTAAGCTCTGGAGAGCCACTCCAGAACCTTCTCTTAGTTCTGCTGGAACCGATGACGAGTGGGCGTGGCCTTGTGTTTTGGATCGTTGAGGTGTTGGAATGTTCAGTAATGTCCGAGGAGCAGCTTCCGGCTGGTGAAGCACATTTTCCTCCAGGATCCTTTGAGAACATGCTGCTTCATCTTCCATCAATTCCGACCAGGTTTCCTGTGCCTTTGGAGCTCAATCATCCCCAGAACATCAGTGTCCCGTCTCCGTGCTTCACATTTCCGTTCATCATCTGCCTTCTTGACCTCAGCCTCCAAATGTAAAGTTAATGGTTATGGCCAAAAAGTCTCATCACTCTAAATAACTTTGTTGCAGAAGTTTGGACCTTGTCTCTGAGCGTTTGGCGGATTGTAAGCGGCTGCTTTGTGGTATTTGTGTAGTAAAGGCTTTCTTCTGGAAACTCGACCATGCAACACATTATTCTTCAAGCGTCTCCTTATTTTCTCAGAGAGTCCTGTATTTCAGCCAACGTTTTTTCTGGGTTTTTCTTTGCATCCCGTACAATTTTCTGGCAGTTGTGGCAGAATATTTGTTGGTTTCACCAGAATCCCTCACTTTCCTCTTCTTCATCAGTGTTTGAACTCTGCTAATTGGCATTCCCAGTTCCTTGGAGATCTTTTTATATCCCTTTCCTGTTTCGTACAGTTATCGTTTCCAGTAGATCCTTTAACGCTCTTTTGTTTTCCCATCGCTCAGAATTCAGAAATGTCAGCGCATCACTGGATGAAAGAAGCAAGGGTCTGTCAGGAGCCAGAAACTCAGAAATCTTTTCTGTACATGTTTGCGTTAGCCTCGTCTTTAGTCATTTTTTATTTAAGTTATAGGTGGAGCTGTCAACTGTCCTGATGGAGGACACCTGGGCCCGGAGACTCTCCACAGTATAAATCCTCCCAGCACTCTTCCTATGAGTTAAGGAGGAGCCATGACTCTCTGTGAGCTAGGAGCTGCGCAATATGTTGAATAAAAACAAAGAGAAGTGATTAAAAATGCAGTAAATGGAAGCATTTCACAGCAGGGATGCTTTTCAACAGCTCCTATTGCGTTTGTTACTGTAGCTTCTTCATTCAGTTACGTTCATTTCATTCTCTTCCATCTTTTAGTAATTTGTTTACTATTTTTGAGTCAGTTCCTGGTGAGGTTTTCTCCATTGTGTGTTTTTATTTGTAGGTTGAAATAAAGAAAGTAACTGCCATCTATTTTCATGTGTGTGACAAAAGGTTATTAGAGGAGCATGCTCCTCCCATGAAACCTTTATAATATAGATAATATTGAATTTTTCAAACTCTTTACTAAGCTCAACACACCGTCAGTGAAGTCAGACGGGTAGAGAGGCAGTCGGCGACACAGATCCTCATAGATTCCTCTTCCCACCCTGAAAAAATCTCTACACTAAACAGAGAAGAGAGAAGAAAGAGAGAGAGAGAGAGATAGATAAAAAGGATGTGGGGAAGAGACGGGAAAAAGAGAAGTGAATGGAAAAGAGAGAGAAAAAAGAGAAAGAGGGGGGAAGAGAGAGAGAGAATGGGGGAAAAGAGAGACGGCAGAGAGATAAGAAAGGGAGACAGAAATATAGAGAAAAGAGAGATAGAGAAAGAGGGAAAGAAAATAGAAAGAGAGAAGACAGGGAGAAGAGAGAGTGAGAGAGAGAGAAGAAAAAGAAAGATTGAGAGATAGAGAGAGAAGACAGAGAGGGGGGGAGAATAGAGAGGGAGAAAAGAGAGAAGAAGAAAGTATAAGGGAGAGAGAAAGAATGTGAGAGATAAGAGATTAAGAAGAGAAAGGGAAGAAAGAAGAGAGGGGAAAGAGAAGAAAGAAGAAAGAGAAAGGAAATGGAGAGAGACAAGAGACAAAGAGAGCAGACAGAGAGAAAAAGGGGCAAAGAGAATAAAGAGAGAAGACAGTGAGAAGAGAGAGAGAGAAAAAAGAGATGGGGAGAGAGAGAAGAAAAGCAAAGAAGAAAGAGAAGAGAGAAAGAGAGAGAAGGAAAAGAGAGATAGGGAGAGAAGACAGAGAGGGGAGGGGGATAGAGAGGGAAGACGGAGGAAAGAGAGAAGAAGAAAGAAAGGAAGAGAGAAAGAATGTGAGAAATAAGAAATTAAGGAGAGGAAGAGAAGAAAGAATAGAGGGAGAAAGAGAGAAGAAAGGGGAAATGGAGGGAGAGAAAAGAGACACAGAGAGCAGAGAGAGGGGGAAAGAGAGAAAAGGGGGCAAAGAGAATAAAGAGAGAAGACAGTGATAAGAGAGAGAGAAAAGAGAGGGAAAAAAGAAAAACAAGAGAGAACGAGAAGAGAGAGAGAGAGAGAGAGAGAGAGATTACTCATACATGCATTGACTGAACACATAAATCAACAATAAATGCATTTATTGCAATTCTGCAGCAGGAAAGGCACAGGATCAAAGCACACTGTCACACACCAATTTAACACAACACACACACACAACCCGGAGAATCACAAAAAGCACAAACACACTCACTCACTGACACGCACACACACCGCTGTACACAGCAAGGGGAGAGATGCTGTGTCAAAGCAGACAATGACAGATTCTTGTGAAGACAAACACACAGAAACAGACATAAACTCAGAGTAATCGCACTCACACAGGGCCCCCTGCACAGCAGAGAGAGAGACACAAGATGAGAGAAGACCGCAGACTAGAGAGAGAGACAGGCCAGTGTTAGAACTGCATTAGTACAAGAGCAAAAGCACTACAACTACATGAGCACAGCACTCAGTCAAGACACCGGTGAGAGCTTAGATATACACCTCTGTGCAGGCGTGAACAACAAACAAAAATATTTCCTGTTTTTGCCTTTAAATCAACATAAGATCCTGCAGGAATATTTGCAGGGATGGTATAGGATTAAAGTCAGCTGTGTGATCCACTTATTTATCTATGCTAATGTGAAACCCAGTCGTGAACTGAAACAGAAACAGCTCAGTAGCAGGCTTAAAACTGAATAAGAAACAGCCATAACGATATGAGGTTGAGACAGTTTCAAGTTTTAGCACAGCAATAAGACACAAGGTAGTTACATGGCATCCACAAGATCTCTCCCAGATTTCAAAGCAGACTGGAGTTTCGAGATGTGAGCTGAAAAGGAAACGGCAATGTGCACACATCAGTCGGCCGAGCAAACTTGTTGGTAAGTTGGTAACTTTTTGGCAAAAGTTAGAAACACAAAATATTGATTTGATTGAGATTTTCTTGTGTTTGATAACTTTGCATTAAGTAATTTCTAAACAAACATTTTATTTACATTTTTACTCCCGTGCGCAAGTTTTGGCCAAGTTTTGTAGCATTCTAAAAGAGTTTAGTTTGTGTCGGTGGGTCAGCTGCTTGAGTGGCACTTTTAAGTAAAGAGAAAAAACATGTTGGCTACAAAAGTGAGATGGCTAAAGTTTGTAATAGCAATAGCGCCATTATCACAATGAGTAACTTAACCAACGCCGTCTCTATGATTTTCATAAGCTGTGAAAAAAATTACCATATTCGTTGCTATGGTAACATTCTGGTTGCTATGGAGGGCTCAGAGACAAAATATGTTTCCCACGACAATAGGAGTAAAATAAACCAACACCCGCTTCCTTATGATTTTCCTAAGCTGAGATAAAGATATGCCGAATTGGTTGCTATGGTAACAGTCTGGTTGCTATGGAGGGCTCAGTGACAAAATATAATGTTCCCCACGTCAATCAGAGTAAAATAAACCAACGCCCGCTTCCTTAAGATTTTCCTAAGCTGAGATAAAGATATGCCAAATTGGTTGCTATGGTAACCATCTGGTTACTATAGAGGGGTCAGGGACAAAATATAATGTTCCCCATGTTAATAGGAGTAAAATAAACCAACGGCCATGTCTATATGATTTTCTTAAGATGTGATAAAGATATGCTAAATTGGTTGCTATGGTAACAGTCTGGATGCTACGGAGGGGCCCGTGACAAAATTAAATGACAAGATTTCAAGAATTTTGGTTGCTAAGGTAAATATTTTGGTTGCTAAGGAGCTGTCAGTGATGTACGATACACTACGAGGTAGTGTTAGTGGCTACGATTAACATAAACCCATTTCTTTATGATGTTTTCCTTGAAGATATTTTTGTTGCCATTAAAAAGTATACTTTCGCACGGTGCTTGCCATGTTCGTAACTGGTAACCTCCCTAAAGTGTGGTCAGTTCAAAGGTTTCTATAAAGTTCTCAGTTGAAGTCGCCGTTTGAGCCCATGTTAAATCAACAGATTTTAGAGGGAACCAGTCTGAATATATCAAGCCAGAGCGGTTTGGATGTTTTGGCAAAGTTTGGTGGCTGTAGCATGACTGCTCTAGAAGGAGATGCGTTTACAATGTTTTGTCCAAAGCAAAAGACGAATAACAGTATGTTTGACTTTGACAAGCTAACATGATGATTAGCTGAGGGTAGCTAATCAGTTAACCTCCCAGTTTAATGAGGATCCGTGCAGCTAATGCGCGTGAGCATGCTTGTATGTTTGCGGAACGTTGCGGAATTGATCAATTTCTGATAGGCTTCACAGGTCAGGATCTGGTGTCGGAGCGGCTTGTGCATCTCACATTAATGACCTACATTAGCCTCTTTCCTGCAGCCAAGCGTGCATTGTGTCACTCAGACAGAACCTGTCTCGGGCCATGCTTAAATGAGTCGTTCTGCTTTAAGTGTTCATTACCGAGCCGCGCTCATTCATCATGACAGCGTGTGTCTGATCCTGAAAGAGAGTGAGCCAGAGAGATTTCCTGGTTGCTTGCCTGGTTCACTCGCACATAGAGTAATGATGCTCTCCACCTGGTTACCATTCCACAGATGTGTGATGGGTGCAAAAGAACACCAAAAAAATAACCAAAACACAACTATTTGGAGCTTTTACAGGCTGCTAACCTCAGCCGCAGTGGTCTGATGCTCACAGATGCAGAATCCTTCTCTCTCTCTCTCTCCCTGTGTGTGCGCACTTCAAACCCGAGTAACAAACAAGATAAATTCTCATTAGCTACTACTACATGCTCAGTAGAACTTCATCACTTGAGCCAAAGTCAAACAGGGCAATGTGAGAAAGAGAGAGAGAGCAGCAGATGAAAGCTACGAGAGAGGAGATGAAACAAAGAAGAAAGGGATGCTTCATGCAGAAACTACTTTTTCTGAGGTTTTCTCATCCTCCTGCTTTCTTTTCAGATGCGACGGAGAGAAGGTCCTCCTTGAGCGTGTGTACACATCTAACACATTCCAGATGCAATGGCCGATGAGAATCTGACATTTTAGATTAACAAAAATACTAGTTAAACTATTTGCACATCTAACGCCCCTTTATTTTATTTGCCACTTTGCACAATGTCTCGATCTCAACCGTTGGTTGGAGCGTGCGATTTTCAGAACGTTCAGTGTTTAATGCTTTCTTTTGGTGAATTTTAAGGGTTAAAAACAAGTCTCTGAGCTTTTTGAGATTTTTTTGTGTTAATATTCTGGTTAAAATACATAATTGTGGCTTAGTTTAAGAAAAAAGGGTCCTTTTTTAAATTTTCAGGGTAAATACCATTATTTGAAACATTTCTGGCAAAAATAATGTTGACCAGGGAGAAAATGGTTTTTAAGATCATTATAACCTTTTCAGGAGTTGGGCTTGATAATATGTGTTTAATGCCCCCATAAACAATCAAAATCTTATGATGCAGGATTTATTAATCATTATTATTATTAAATTCTCTCTGTGAGCAGTGGTATGTGGCTAGATTTTGGTCAAAATAGAGTATTTTAGAGTGAAGGTATTCAATTGGAGAGGAGAGACAGCCGCTGATTTCCCCGCTGTGGCTAGCTGTGATTGACTGAAGGTCTGGATTGAACCGGTGCTTCCCAAACTCACCGCTCTCTTTATGCTGTTTTTAGATGGCGGTTTAATTTGGTGGCTAATATCAGAATTTCTGAGCATGATAAATGTGAGAACACTACCGTATCTGCTTTGTTTTCGCAAGCTGCACGCAACTGTTAGCACTGTTTGTGTTAATTCATCTCAAAAGATTTTCCACTTGTTACCAGAAACGATTGGCTAAGACAGTGATTCTTAACCATGGGGCCCAATCTCGGTTCGTGAGCGCCAACTAGTGGGCCGCGAAAAAAAATCTGTTCTGAACCTGTGGGCCGCGGGACCTGAGTGACGCTTCCTAGCACTTGGTGGCAGTGAGGCGTCAGTCAGGTGTTGTGGTATGCGCCAAAAGATCCTCGGCCAAATAAGAATGTGGCTCTTTGCCTCATTTCATGTTTAGTTTTTTTACCTTTTAAACCACACTCAAATCCATCAGAGGACATTAAAAACAAATAATAAATGATATTAATAATAAAATTAATTTGGAAGATTGGGTGTACTCCTTACGAGCGTCCCTAATTGCTGACGCACCCCGACTCGCGCTGCTGCAGGTTCCCGGTCAAACACTAGGAGATCCGATTGATGGTAAGACGTACCAATGTTCTCACTGTTATAAACGTTAACTTTAAAACGGTCTATTTCTGTATTTTTTTCAGGCATATTGTTGTTTTGGTTCAGTTGAGTTGAGCCGGCTTTGCCGTTACGTTCTTGCTGTACTCGCTCCAATACAGAGTTTAATAAAAGAGCCGCACGTTGTTTCTTGGAGTCTTACTGCAGACCGATGGCACCTTGTCCATTTTATTTGTGGTAAAACTGTCGAAGATTTTTATTTTCTGTCCTTTGACTCGCAGCAGAGAGTGCCGTTGACATTCTAGTCCAGTAATTGTTCTCTGACACTACTTTTATAGAATAAACGGATCCTGATTCCAAGTGTGAAGAAAGCAGTCGCAGAAGACATGGAGAAGTTTTGAAAACGACAAAATGAAAAAAAAAGTTACGCCAGTCTCTCTTTAAAGGCTAAATTTACATGAAGATAAAGATTCTACTTTAGACACGAAGATCACAAGATTTTACTTTAATAAACCAAACTTCGTCCATCACTGCATTTTTGTAAAACATTTTTTCTATGGATCACATGAACGTTCATAGAATTCACTTTATTTTACTAATTCACACATTTTTCAAAAGTTTTCTTTTTAAATTAAAACAAAGTAAAAAAATCGTTGCAGGGAAGACATGAGCTTCTTCAGCAGCGAGTGGATTAGCATATGAAGAGAGGGATTTAAGGCAGGCAAAAATTACGAGCACCTAGGGGGTCCTGAAACCAGGAACAGCTCTCTGAAGAGCGCTTGTGTTTCATATGTTGACTTTTGCACCTGATAAAACTTTTCTGGCACACAGAGTTTTTGTTTATCGTTCTTTTTCCATCTTTGTCGTATTCTTCTGCAAATTCAGCAAAAAAGTGAACTCTGTCTCCTTCGCGCTGACAGTTTCTCTCTGGCTGAGAGAAACACACAAAGTCCCGCCCTCCTCTAACTTTAGTGCTCGCTGATTGGACATTTGCTCACGGACGTGCGTTTCATTTCCTGACATCTGCCTTTCACACGTGAAATTAATAATTATACATACAGGAGTTATTCAAATTAGGCACCGAAAAAACCAGTTTCACAAGAGTGTACCGAACGGTTCGGTATGAAACCGAGTATTGGTGCGTCCCTAGTCTTTATAACTATAGAAACCAGGGCTCATTTAACTTTTTTACCTGAAATATTTGCCTGGATTATTGCATAAAAAGTTGGTGTATATCCTTAGCCCATCATTAGCTCCACGGGAATCCTGTGGCTCAGTTGGTAGAGCATTGCGCTTTGAATAAAAGCGTCTGCCTTAAATGTAAATCTTTTTTTTTTCTTTTTCTTTTTGATAAGATCAATGAGAACTAAACGAATGGATAGCACTATTTGAAATAGGGTTCCGAGCACTGAACAGGGTTCCCCAGTGTCCCCCTGCACCACACACACCTTCAATGGTTTTTGACTGTGCGGGTCTGTCTCCTCGCCCTCCACAGCCGTGGTTTTCCGCTTGGTAGCTGTCAGGTGGTACCTCTGGATGACCAGTGCCTCTTTGAACTCCTCCTGAGTTTTACTCTCAAGCAGCTTCTGTCTGAAGGAGATGTCTGAGAACATGCTGGCGAACGTCCTGCCCAGCTCCATCGCCGTCTTAGTGCTTTTCTGAGGATCAGAAAGAGTTTCATCCTTAAAGGTGAATCAAAGCAGCTTTTACAAATAAACGCGAGTAAATAATTACACAATAATTACAATATCCACAAATTCTGGGAGCTCTAAGATTTGGTTTGATTGAAATTGAATCAAACTGATACACTCACCGGCCACTTTATTAGGTACACAGGTCCAACACCTTGTAAATTTCTAATCAGCCAATCACACGACAGCAACTCAATGCATTGAAGCATGTAGACATGACGATATGCCGCAGTTTAAAACGAGCATCAGAATGAGGAAGAAGGGGGATTTAAGTGACTTTGTACGTGGCTAGAAGGGGTGGTCTGAGTATTTCAGAAACTTAATTTCAGAAAGTATTTCAGATCCATGGGATTTTCATGCACAACCATCTCTAGGGTTTAGTAGCAGTAGTAGCCTTTATTTGTCACATACACTGTTACATGCAGTGAAATTAAGACCCCTCTGGCCACAAATGTTGAGAGGTAGGATTTAAGAAAGAAACAGAGAAATCGGTATACAGTAGCTCAAAAAAAGAGCCTCTTCCGCACTGTCCTTCAGAGGGCAGTGTGGAGCAGGTTAAAAAAGCCATTACAACCAAGCACATATAGACATAATACAGGAAAAAAAACATTGCAGGAGGTAGGGTTAGGAAAAGTAGGTGGGTCCACTGAAGTCAACAGCTGACATTTTCCTGCTGCCATTAACGCCGCTGTAGTCATGGCCCATTCCGATTAAAGCGGTTGGGAGAAGCTTGCGGAGGTGTAGTAAGAGGGAAGAATGCAGAGTATCTCGTTATCTAGCTCTGACCTTTGAGGCCAGAGGGGATGAGGAAAAGCCAGATGGAAGAGACGTTGATTTTGGGTCAAAAAATGTACATTTCCACAGGTTTTTATTGTTCATCACCGGTCTCTATTTTATCCAGCATCCATTGGGTAGCTGTCAGTCTCTCACCGATGACATCCAGTTTGTGGTCACAGACCACTAAATAAGTCCAGACAGACTTAAGTCCAGACAAAATTTAATTCCAGTTGGTCAGCTTAGTGGGGCTTTGAGCACTGACCGCCTTTGATAATCGCCGATACCCGAGAGTTCCACATATTCCAATCAGCAAAATCCCAGTTATCACAGTTCCAATTAGATAATTGTCTTCAATATCCTCCAGGGACAGAGCAGCCAGACACGCGCTCCCCCACTTCACCCAGGAGTCCATTGTGTAGCTAGCAACAAAGTTCCCCAAACCCACGTTCCTTGTTGAGAAAATGGTGTGAATTGCATGCAGAGATTGCAACAGTTGATCAGATCCATAGGGTCTCTAGGGTTTACTGAGAATGATTAGCAGAAGACCACACCGGTTGCCACTCCTGCAGCTAAGAACAGGGAGCTGTGGCTACAATACGCACAGACTCAGAGTTCTCGATTTCTGCTGCAAAATTTAAATTATAGGATCAAAATTTGGCATCAACAACATGAAAGCATGGATCTATCAACATTTCAGGTTAGCGGTGTGATGGTGTGGGAGAAATATTCTTGACACGCTATTGGTACCAATTCGCCACAGCCTACCAGAGTATTCCTCTGACCATCTCCATCCCTTTATGACCACAGCGTCCCATCTTCTGATGCTAGTTTCAGCTGGAGAACGCTCCATGTCATAAAGCTTGAATCATTTCAGACAGTGAGCTCCTTCTGACTCTGCATCAATTTCAGTAGACATCATGTTTTCTATGGAGCCCAAACGCAGACTTTTATTTTGGCATTATATGTATATATTGGCATAATCACTGAAAGAAACACTTTTTTTATAGAATACCACTTTTTTCAATGCCAATTTAATTCCAGTGTCCAACCTTTCTTTAATGTTTTCATTGCAACATTGAATTCGAAAAGGAATGGGTCGGACACAGAGCAGCCCTCTTTTACACAAGAATGCTGTGTTTTTATTATTTTATGTTATGAAGCTATGACCTAAAAATAAAGGCCAAGAGTACTAGAACACAATAAAGCTCAAGGGCTACCAACAGGACTAAATTAAGGCTTGAGTTCTAACATAGAAATAAATAAAATAACTCATCATCTATGAACAGTCTGACTGCTGAATGCTATCTGAAGATTACCAAATTATTATTTCAACAATATTGTCTGTTCTAACAATAATATAGTCTGTTTAATCAATTTTTATATGAATCTTTATCATATTTAAAAAGGCAATTTAATTAATCTAACGTTGCTTTTTATAATTTGATCATACCCATACTGATATCAAGAATGATAATCATTTGTCCGCTCTCGTTCCTGGTGATGAAGCAACTGTTCCTGAAATAATGAGCTCGATTGACCTGCGCTAGATGATAAACTGATTAAAAAAGCAATGAAACGTGTCTAAAAGATTGTTATATATCAAAGGCAACCTTTTAAAACCAATATATTATAAATTCTTTGGGTTTTCTTAGCATACGGCGCTTTGATATGGATATAATTCCCAGAATTGGAAATTTCTGTCTGCATTTAACCTGGAGATCATGGTCATAAGGCATGGTCAGAAACTTTCCTGCACCTAAACCATGACAAAACCAAAGTTTATCTAGACCAGGCGTGGGCAAGGGGGGCCACGGCCCCTGCAAAGTTTAGATTGAACCTTCGTGAAACACTCCTGATTCCACTAATTAAGCTTTAAGTTTGTTTAAAGCTGCAGTGTGTACTGAAGCAAGGTGAGAACTAAAACCAGCAGGGACTGCGGCCCTCCAGAGGCGTTGATCTAGCTCCATCAAACCAATAAAGCTGTTAATCGATGCCTGAAAGAAGACAAATGCCAGCCTGGAGTTTCAAAAAGATTACGGTCTCAACTAGACGGCTAAAGTTTGAAAGCAAACTTTGATGTTGGCTTGTGTTAATTCATAATGTTAATATAATGATGAGTAACATAATCCAGCCCCTTGGATTTCTTAAGAAGAGACAGATGCAGGCCAGATTGGTTGCTAACAATATGTTTACCATGTAAATATGAGTAAAATGACTTGACCCCAAGTATCTATAGTTTTCAAATAAAAAATTTTGAACCGGGTACTTGGTTGCTATGGTATCAGCTTGGTTGCTATGGACGGATTCATGACATAATATAATGCTCCTCGTGTCACTATGAGTAAAATAAACGAACCCCTATGTCTGCTTGACTTTCCAAAGCTGAGATAGTGATATGCCAAATTGGTTGCTATGGTTAATAGCTTGGTTGCTATGGAGGGGTTATAGACGTAATATAATGTCCTTGATGTCATTATGAGAAAAAATAAACCAACGCCCATTTCTGAATGATTTAACCGCAGTTGAGATGGACATTCCAAATCGGTTGCTATGTTAAACAGTCTGGTTGCTAAGGTATTTTAACTCAATTATCTTCCCATATTTTTCATGTCATCAACGTTTAATCAAATACTACTTTTAAATACTGTTTATGTTTTTTATTATTTGGTTAAATGAATATACATCTCAGATAAATTGAAATTAAAATGTTTTTGGTTTCTCTTTAGTCGAGTGATTTACTTTTTAAGATATTTTAATGCTATTTCAATCTATCACCATCTAATTCAAGGGAAAACAGGTGTAAATGCAATGGCTTTATGGTTTAAATGAATCCAAATAACTGAAAGAATTCTTACAATCTATATTTAGAGCTATTTTAATTTCTGAAAGAGATCCATGTTTGTTTGTTTTTTCTTAATGAAATGCAAAATCTTGATGGTCTGAATCGTTTAAACAGCAGCATAAATGAAATGGGCTTGTCTAAATGAAACGAACAAATCTAAATCTAACAAAGCTGCCCTTTCACCCACTTCATATGATGCTTGGTTTTTGCTACATCATCATATGGATTACATCCACTTAAATGACATAACCTTCATGCCATCCATTGTTTGGACCCGCAGGACAATCCCGCTTTTAATGTAATGAGAGGATGCTTGTTTTATCAGAACATGTGATTAAAAAAAGGATTATGGAACAAAAAAGTTTTGCATACTGCCAGAGCTAAACTGGAGAACACAAGAGAAAGAAAGAGCTATAGCGAAAGAGAGCGCAATCAGATGTAAACACAACCAAACCAGCAGATTTATGATGTAAACACAGGGACAAAAACATACACAGAATAAAGCCTGGGCCCCAAACATTTTCCAACGACACAAAATCAACGAGAGGGACTTTAATTCCTCCACTCTGCACCACTCACAAAAACAAAACAGTTTAATATTTACAGGGAGGTCAATAAGTGTTTGTTCACCCTGGGGCATGTTCTCCTTCTAAGAAACCATGAAGGGTTCTAGAATCTTCATCATAGGAGTGTTGCCACCGTGACAATCCCATTTAAACAATTTATATGTAAATTACTGCGTCAAATAAGTATTTAATCCGCCACATTTCTGACCACCAAGCATCGCTGTTTTCGTAAACAAGGCAACGCTATTTCGTTAAAGGGGGCCACATGATGCCATTTTTAAAGCATTTATAATAAATATTTGAGCCCTCTACACTAGCACTGCACAAATTTTCTAAATGCAATATTCATTGTCATTGAATCACCTCGTATTCTGCCTCTGCTAAACACACCGTTTACCCCAGTTCCTACCACAGCCATGATTTCGCCACGTCTGGGACTTGTAGTTCGGGAGTCATGGGTCAAATCATGAAGTCGTTCAAATGAGAATCAAGAGTTTTCTCCGGCTGGGACATAAATAAAGTCCAAAGTGAATTGAAGAGTTCTGTGTAAGCAAATTAATCCACCATAAACGTGTAGAAATAACGACAAGCTTCACGCAGTTCAGTGCCTCTGTATGCTAACGAGCTCCCGTGCTGTTTGCGTGAGATGTGTGAGATGCGTGAGGTAAAGAACAAAGTTTGGGTTGATTTCATGCAAATAGTGTAGAGGTTTGAAATCAGGAGTGTGTTTATTCTTTCTAATGGTGTTTCGTAGACATTATTAAACGGTTTCAGGTGTTTTGTGCAGTGCTTGGTTGGTTGTTAATATTGCTGCATCAGCATTAGGCAGCAGTGCTCTCTGTTGCGTTGGGTCTGTTAACAAAGTTGGTGATTGGGACGATGTCATCGAGATGTGTAACTGCAGACCAACCCTAATGCCTATTACATTACAATCGACAGAAAAAACACTTTCTCTGATTATTCTTCAGCCCTTCCTGGTCAGGCAGCACACCTGATCTGCATAGAGATAAGCTGTACTAGCAAATAATCTGATTGGTCAGTGGGCGGAGCTAAGAACTATGGGCGTTCCAAGGAACATCAGCTCTCAAAAAAGGAAAACATGATTACACAAACATGCGTGAAAGATTCTGAATAAAACCTGAAGTGTGTTTTTGATGAGGGAACGACGCTAAAAGATGCGAGGAATGTGAGAAAAGTTGATTTTGCATTATAGGGCACATTTAACAAAACCCTTTTTGTCATGATGACAACGAGACGAGCTGCATATGTCTCTGTTATGATGAAAGCTTGACGAGATGCTGAGCATGCATGAGAATTTTCATTTTCATTTTTTATTGAAATGCTACTGGTCTGATTGGATTCAATGATCTATGCTAGGCTAATGCTAGTCGCTAGATTTGGAGAATGTTGAAGATTGAAGAGATGGTAGAGACATGGGGGTTGGTTTTCTATAAATTATAGTGATAAAAGCAACATAAGGTCACTGACCCCTCCATAGCAACCAGGCTGTTTACCATAGCAACCAGCTAATGTCCATTGCAGTCGCAGGCTATTAGCTTGTGTGTGTGTTATTGCGACAGCTGTGATTGACAATAAAGTTAGCAGCCTATTTTAGCCTGGGGTTATGTGCAAAACTTTAAGCTTGTGTAATAGGTTTATGACATAAAATAGACAACGTCAAATCAACGTGCGAACTGTTTCAGTGAAAACAATGTTTTCATGTGCCGGAATTTTGAAAAACAGATCCCATGTCACAGGTCTTGTACTTCCAAGGGGTTTTCCCTTCTTTTCACCACTAGATGGGACTTATAGCACCAATTTGGGGTCTGTAAAACTAAACTGAAACATGATTTTCTCACAATTAAATTTGAATTCCCTTACAAATTACGTGTCATAGCTCTTGCAATGTTTGTTTAAAACACAAAGTTTCACATTATATTTTAAACCAAAACCAAGCAATTAATTCAAAACAGATGCCGTGACTGGAAACGTAACCAGTTTATGCAGGGACTTCTAAGGGTTAAAAATATCTTAATTCATGTTTTCGTATCTTTTTTGTTTGTAGGAATGTTTGTTGTATGATTTTTTTCTGATCCAAACAGATCGAACCCGAGTCACACATGAACGTGTATATTACCATCTTTGAAGGTGCCAGAATGAGGATCACGTAGCGGACCTCAGCGCAGTTTTCCCCCCAGTTCTGTGGGCGATCCAGCCGTGAGATGCACACATGTCTCCTCTGCAGGTTCTTAACGTTGCAGCTGTCAAAAAACATACACACACTGTTAAAAATCCTATCCGCTTTGATTCGCCTGCCACAGGATCGCATGCATTCAGTATGTGAAACTAGAGCAAGCATATTGATGAATCCATAGGGCTTTATCTAGAACAGTGCTGTGAAAAATGTTGTCGGAAAAAAACAAGAAGTGTAACGTATCTCTAATGCATTAACCTGTTACACAAGCAGCTTTGGCATGTAAGCATGAAGCGGTCCACGAGGGCGCAAGGTTATGACAGGAACTTGGGTACAAAACCCAGGTTAAATAATAAAGTTTGTGAACCCCAGGCTCTAGAAGGGGCTAAAGATTTACTGACTCATAATAACAAAGCTTCAAGGTTAAATATTATAGAGAAATGGGGGGTTTTTCATAGTAACAATTCAAAAAATATATACCATTACTCACAAGCTCCCTAGCAACCAAATTGTTTACCCTAGAAACCACTTTTTCTGAACTATTTCTAAGCATTGGGAAATGATAGTGACATGGGGGTTGGTTTATATAACTTATAGTTACAAAAGCAGCATTAAATAAGGGCACTGACTCCTCCATAGCAACAAGGCTGTTTACCATAGCAACCAATGTTGGATATCTCCGTCTCATCTTTGAAAAATCATAGAAACTTATAAATGTTAGGGGAAATTATAGAGACATGGGAATTAGTTTAGATCCTTCCTTTTGTCATGGGGATCTTTGAATGATGTGACTGACTCAAAAAGCAACCAAAAATGCTACCTTGGCAACCATTCTATTTTGCTCATAAATTACTCTTTAACTCCACGTTGTTAGTTCCTAACAATTTCAGTCTAAAAATATCAACACTTCATTTTCCACATTGGGATGTAACTGTGGCATAAAAATGTAAACTTGTTTATTTATTTTATTTTTTTAATTGAAATGCTGCTTGTCTGATTGGATTCAATGATGTACGCTAAGCTAATGCTAATCACTAGATCTTAAGAATGTTGAAAATTACGGCGATGGATGAAGAGCCCGTGTTAGAAATGTTCTTAATCATAAAATGACATGGAAAGGGCTACAATTTAGAATTTTCAGAAGACATTAAACAGTTCGCTTTCGTTATGCTACAAAAGACAGGTGAAGGAATAGAAGTTTTATTTGCTCTGTGAACAAAAATACATCTGCTCAGTGACAACGCTAGCTCTAAGACAGCTGGATTTACCACTGGGCTTCTGCAGGTCAAAATGCAGATAATTACTGCTTAAGAAAGTCGATTTAATAGAGTTTTGTTCATTTAATTGGCCAATTTGCCCAATAATCCAGAGATACACGCGGATTGATGCAGACTTATGACTCTGACCTTTTGTACAGTTCGTTTTTCAGGGGGATTTTGAAGTTGTCTAGAGAAGTTATCAGATACATGCGTGCGTTTTAGCTCATTAAGTGAAACCTGGATAAATGGAGCATTTAAAGGAAGTTACAAATCTTAATGTATTTACATTTTTAATCCAAAGCGACTTACATTTGAAGGAATGAACACATTTATTTGTCAGTGGGATTCGAACCTTTACGTTGTTAGCACAAAACTACCAACTGAGCCACATGAAAAAACAAAGACAAGGAAAAGAAGCCAAAACTCCAATGATTAAAATGTTTCTTTAAAGTCTTGTGATGTCACTTCCTCTAACAATGTAAAAATGTATGCCAAAATATCCAAATTGGTCTGACTTGTGTGGTTGGTTCCACTGGGAAATTCTGGGAAACCTTCCACTTGAGAAACAGACCGCACTTGTGGAGCTTTTCAGGCTCTGCAAGAAAATACTAACCACAGTACAAAAGTATTTGAACCCTAGGTTCTATTAGGGGTTACATTTTCAGCATTGGCTTACAATGGCCATTAAAAATAAATAGAAAACTGAAACAAAAATGTCTTTAAGAAAAAACATTATAGAGACATGGGAATTAAACAAATTTTTAACACTGACGGCTCCCTAGCAACCAAACTGTTTAACATAGCAACTTAATCTGCTGTCTCTATCTCAGGTTTGTTGAGACATAGGGGATGGTTTATTTAAGTTATAGTGACATAAGCAATGTTTATCATATCACATCTTAGCTAAGAAAAATCATAAAGACATTGAGGTTGTTTTTTACTACTCATATTGTCATGGAGAACTTTGTATGATGTATGGGGACATTTTCTATTTTGATTTAAGAAAAATTTTCATTTCAGCTATAAAATGCAGGTTTCAAAAAGGTTTTGATATTTTTTGGAAATTTTCGGTGCCATCATTGCCATCTAGTGGTGAAAAGAAGAGATTACCCCTGGAATAACATTCATTCATTTTCCAACCGCTTATTCCCTTTTGGGGTCACGGGGGTCTGCTGGTGCCATGTTAGCGGGGGGAACACCCAGGACAGGTCACCAGTCCATCGCAGGGCAACATTCACTCACACATTCACACCTAAAGGGAATTTAGATTATTCAGTAAACCTAGCCGCATGTTTTTTGGGATTGTGGGGGAAACCGAAGTACCTGGAGGAAACCCATGCAAGCACGGGGAGAACATGCGAGCCCCGAACCGACAGCCTTCAAACTGGAAGGCTACGGTGCTACACACTGCGCAACCGTGCCGCCCTCTGGAAGGCCAATACCTGTGAAATGGCTTGTATTTTTCAAAGTTCTGGCACAAAAAATGCACAATGGCACAAAAAGTTAGAAGCAGTGAATAAGAATTAGGAGAGATTCGCCTAGTTTTGGCCTTGTCTTTGAATTTCTTGGGAATTAATGTTTTTGTATTTTGTCTAGGCAGCACAGTGGCACAATGGGTAGCACTGTGGCCTTCCAGGTTAAAGGTTGTCGTTTCTAGGCTCGCCGGTGACCTTCCTGGAAGGAGTTTGCATGTTCTCCCTGTGCTTGCGTGGGTTTCCTCCGGGTACTCCGGTTTCCCCCACAATCCCACAAACATGCGTTTAGGTTAATTGACTAATCTAAACTCCCCTTAGGGTGTGAATGTGTGAGTGAATGTTGCCCTGCGATGGACTGGCGACCTGTCCAGGGTGTATCCCCGCCTCTCGCCCAATGTGTGCCGGAGATAGGCACCAGCAGACACCCGAAAAGGAATAAGCCGGAATGAAAATGAATGAATGAATGTATTTTGTCTAAACACTTGTGATCTTTGTTATAAAAGATGTTTATAAAATTATAAACATAATAAATTTACATAAATTTTATATAAAATGATGTTTTTTCAGTGACAAAAATGAACTACTCGAAATTGTATGTTTTGTACAATTTCAGGGTTTTTGTGGAATTATTGTGTAATGTAATGAACAAAATTTGTTGTGGGGTTGTACTAAAAAAATTATATCAAGCATTGTCACAAAAAGGTCATTCATGAGAGCAAATTGTAAAGTAGTAAAAATTGCTCAAAAAGGCTCCAGACTTTTAAGGGTTAAGCCACTTTAAAACCATTGAATAAAATACAATAAAATGGTATAAGGATCATAAAAGCAGTATGCAAATTAATGAATACATTTAAATTTGTAATTCTTGCAGCTATATCAATATAATGTTCTGAATCTTTGGCAGCTGGTGGCTTTAGTTTTTCTGTGTATTCTGCTAACTGTAAGTACTCAAAGTATTTTCATTTGTTTTTGGCTCAAGTCGGTTATTCGATAGTTTGATCATGTTCTCACCACAAATTCAATTCTCTAAAGTTTCTCTTGTTTATAACTTAAACGCCACAACAATTAACTCGTCGAATGGAATGTGGTCTACATTTTAGGTGAGATGTGCAGATTTGGGGCTCCTACGTCACTTTTATTTGTAACACTGGTGTGTTTTTGTTAATTTTCAGAAAAAAAAGTTATTTTTATTTTATTAGAGGTAGGGGTGGGCGATATCTCGATATTTAAAATTTATCTAGATATTTTTTAAACTCGATATGATTTCTGGCATATCGTACACATCGATATAATGTCTATATTTAATTTTCGCCAATTTGCTTGTTTGGCTTCTCTGTGCTTTAACAACGTGGCTTTAAACTTGTGCTAAAAACACTTGATCCCAGTCAGATACAGTTTACCAAGTCGGCATTACTTTTCGAGACAGGAACTCCCGCGACTGTACACTACAGAGAGAGCGCGGCTTGCTGCTGAATTGGAAAAGGTTACTTACAACAGAGGTCCTGCAAAGATGAGCTTGAGTTGAGTTGTTTATTTTTGAATGAAAAGAAGGCAATGTGTATTATTTTACAGTTAAATTATTATTTATGTTATCAGGAATTTTGTTTATATCCTAAATGTTACAGGAGCACTTTGTCCCTATTCACTGCCTGTTTTTTAGTTGTTTTATTTTTGAATGAAAAGGCAATATGTATTTCTTTATTGTTTTATAATATGTATACAAGGATTTCTGAAAGAAAATTTGCAGAAGCACCTCTGAGCTTCAATAAAATACGACTTTGACATTTGTATTATTTTTTTTTTGCAGTAGGGTTTTTTTGGGGGGTGGGGGGTGGGGGTGGGGGTTATAAATCCTGTAAAGATATCGAGATATATATCGTATATCGAGTTATAGCAAAATATATCGAGATATATTTTTTGCTTCATATCGCCCAGCCCTAATTAGAGGCACATTGTGCTCTATTTCGGTTTTAAATAGAAATAGTTTTCATGAAAGCCAATCGTTGGGGAATAAAATACAATTTTTTTTCTCAATTAAACATGGATCTATAGCGCAACTCTTTATATTCTATGAAATTAATAAGAAATATGAGGGTGTCGGGGGACCTCTGCGTCACCAGTTTGTTAAGTTTCACACCAGCAGCATCAAGTTGCGTAAAGAAGAACATCATGTGCTCTTGCCTGAGGCCTTCTGCCTCAATGTTCACCTTCGGCGAAATAAATGTACAAGTGAAGCTCGTTTGTGAGCCTCAAGCTCTACCAGCGCCCAAACCTGAATGGGAGAATGATGTGTGGAGATGCTTCAGCAGCATCCTAATCTCAGACAAAGACTTTCGGTTGAAGAATCATCTGTTCCTTCTTTTTACACAGTCAGCAAACGCTGCTTTATTACTTTTTTAGTTGAAGTGTCTGAAATGGATTCTGGTACATTTGACAAAGCTACTTCTGTCAAGCACAAGCTCTCACACTGACTTTGTTCAGGACATCATTCACTTTGATTCAGCATCTAATCTCAGTTGCAGCTTACAGGTTGAATTATATTTTACAGTAAACACATCATAATTTGATTTGAATTTATTAAATGTGAACGTACCAATACAAAATGCACAAGTGTCTGTATGTGCGGTGTTTCTGACTACATAAAAATATACCTCCGAAGAGAAAATCCACAGAAATATTTATTTTATATAGTTTGATGTTAATAAATCGAAACCTCAACAAACCTTTAAACATCAAACTAAACTGAACCTAAACCCGAAACAAACTGAACAGAACTAAACTTTAAACAAACTGAAACTAAACTGAACCAAACTAGTCTAAATCAAAATGAAACAAAATAAACTGAACCTAAACCTAATGCAAAGTGAAACTAAACTAAATTAAAATTAAACAAAAATGAAACAATTCTAAACTAAAGTAAACTAAACCTGAAAAAAACTGAAGCTAAACCAAACCTAAAGTAAACTGAACCTAAAGTAAACTGAACTGAACTAAACTTTAAATGAACTGAAATTAAACTCAACTGAACCTAAAGCAAAGTGAAACTAAACTAAAATGAAAGAAAATGGAAAGTAAACAAACTGAACTAAACTTTAAACAAACTCAAACTAAACTAAACCAGTTTAAACCTAAATCAAAATGAAACTAAACTAAACTGAACCTAAAGCAAACTGAACTGAACTAAACTTTAAATGAACTGAAATTAAACTCAACTGAACCTAAAGCAAAGTGAAACTAAACTAAAATGAAAGAAAATGGAAAGTAAACAAACTGAACTAAACTTTAAACAAACTCAAACTAAACTAAACCAGTTTAAACCTAAATCAAAATGAAACTAAACTAAACTGAACCTAAAGCAAACTGAACTGAACTAAACTTTAAATGAAACTAATCTAAATTAAATTAAACTAAACCTAAAACAAACTGAAGCTAAACCAAACCTAAAATAAACTTGAATTAACCTAGAACAAACTGAACTGGACTAAACTCCACCTAAAACAAACTGAAGCTAAACCTAAAGCAAACTAAAATGAAACAAATATAAAACTTTTCTAAACTAAACCTAAAACAAACTGAACTGGACCAAACTAAACCTGAAGCAAACTGAAGCTAACCCAATCTTAACCTAACCTAAATCAAACTGAACTGGACTAAACTAAACTTACCCACTCACCCTTTGTTAATGTATCATTTGTCAAGGTTTTTTTGTATTTAAATGTCTATAAAATAGTTCCCTCTGAATTGAAAACCTGGTGTTCATTACAACATGAAGCACTGGTTTCTCTGGAAGCTCAGTTTGAAAGATGCTGGTCACTCACAGGATGCAGAGCCAGGACTGCTGGTACTGGATCCCGGTCGCGGTGGCCGTCACACACTGCAGCGTCTCGGACAAAAGATGAACTGTGAGGAGAGAAGGCAAGCGCTCACTACCAACAACAGATGAGCAGCGGCACAGATGATAAACAAGCCTCTCGTGTCAACTGCAATCTGGATGCCACTTCAGAAGTCCAGCACTGCACATAAAGAACAATACGGCTGACACCAAGATTCAGTCGACTGACGCGCACAGAAACGCTGATGGAGGGGATGGAAATGAAATCAAAGGCATATCGAGGTGGAACAGAAGCAGAAGCTCACCGGAGGACAAGACACATCATTGCAGCCAGCTTGAGTGACAATGAAGACCTTTCCAAGAACAAATGTTTCATTCAAATTCATCACTCTGCGTGTGTGTTTGAATACTGTGTGTCGATGTGATCCGTCCGGCGTATCATCAGTGAGCCGTGTCTGTGTGAGGTGAAAGGTGTGAGTTGTGCAGCATGGCCGGCTAAAACCATATGTGTGCGTGAACACGCGTGTGTATGCTGTTTAGCGAGCAGGATGGATGTGTCTGGCACACAGTCACACCGTCTCATCAATAAGACATCACACACTCACATCGTGGACAGATGGGTATCACCATGACAACACACTCAGCACCATCAAGAACTAGACAGAAAGAGGGGAAAGAACGAGTTGGAGGGAAATGTATCAATGGAGTAATACGGGGCGCCGTGATGGCCGGTCAGGAGGACACGCGGCTCAGATAATTGTCTGCTCGGTGGCTTTGTTGCTTTCTCAAGTGCACTTGGAGAGCAGCTGTGAAATATGTACACTAAAATTTTCCAGGGTTGTACATAACTAATTTATAATAACACATGAGTGGCACCAGCGATGATTAAAAGTTAAACAATCGTTCAGTGAAACGCTAAATAACAAACATTTTATGTAATGTTATGATCATTGATGTCATTTACCTATTGCATAAAGATGGCATGGTACACATGTTATGCTAAATATCACATGTATGTAATGTTGAGTCTTGTAACATCATTTGTTGTGCTATTTCACGTCACATGTAACATGTTGCATTTATGTTGTATGTCATGTTATGTTACGTCACATTTTGTTCTGTCATATTATACACTTTTTACGTTATCTTCATTGCAATGTTATCAAATATAATACTTTGTTACATCACATCTTTTAATGTTATGTTACACATGTTGTTCTTTTGTATTACATGCCACATTTGTTCTGTTCTGTTGCATTTTATGTTATTGTTAAGTTATGTTAGATGTCACAAAGGATACACTACATTTTAATGAAATTTTACGTCATTTAACATTGTGTCATGTTATATGTTAATTGTAATACGTTGTCACACAATGTTGTGTTATGTTACATATCACATTACATTAATTTATATCACATTTTATTGTTATGTTATATGTTTTCACAGATCACATTTTCACGTTATTTTATGCTCTGTGTTTTATGTCAAATGCCGCATTTGTTCCGTTCTGTTGGGCTATATTTTACTTTAATAGCATACATCTTTTACGTCATGTTATGTCAGATTTCACATTGTGTCATGATATGTTATATGTTCATTGTAAAATAGCACATTATATTATTTTACATCACATTTTATTGTTTTCAAGTTATATGTTTTCACAGATCACATTTTCACGTTATTTTATTTTGCGCTATGTGTTTTATTTCACATTTTGTTTTTATATGGGACATTTGTTTCGTTAAGTTGTGCAATTTTTTATTGTTATGTTTTGTGAAACACATCACGTTGTGTTGTTATGATGGATGTCGTTTTATACTAAATATACATTTAGCTTTATGTTATTCTCTATCACATTTTGTTATGTTATATTAAATACAACATTTTCTTATTTCATGTTAAATGTTATGTTATAGGTTGTGGTGTGCTGGTTTTAAAAATGATGTTATGTTAGATTAATCACTGCAAAAATACTAGTTACACAATGGCGCCGCATCATAAACATTATCATTGAATTCAGATCAATTTATTATAATAAATGCATCTGTAATTATTTTTACAGCTCAAGTTATATGGTATTAGAATCAACATAAAGGGATTAGCTGAGATAACAAAATTCAAATAATTATAAATCTGTATCATGATGAAATGAATCAAATCCTGCGATCCATTTCGTAATGTGTGTTAAAACTGAACAGTGTCACATAAATAAAGCATATTACTTTTATATCAGAAAACACATGTTCACATTTGGGTCTCTAGGCCAATCCCAGCTCTTGCCAGAGGCCTGGATGGAATAAGATGCTTTCATTCACACATCTGTAGCTTGTTTCCCTTTAGGTATTGAACATATCAGAAACACATTTTTTGTGTGTGTGTGTGTGTGTGTGTGTGTGTGCGTGGGTGTGTGTGTGTGTGTACTTGCCTAACTATCTAAGTGTGGACAGTGGTGTGGTTACACACCAACGAAGTGGGGACAGCAGAGCCATAAAGGGACATTTTTCTGCCTCCACAATGTTTGGTCTTAAATCATGCTAAAATCATCTGAAATGGACACTGGATTTTTTTTTTCATTTTTAGCCAAGAGTGGTCAGTGTGTTTTTTAGTGTGTTCTCAGTGTTGCCTCTGTTGGCCGGAGTCTGAACTGCAGGGCTATTTCACAAACCTCATTCACTCTCTGACAGGCTCCATTGTTTAAGTTAATGGCTGCAGAAGGCTCTGAGTCTCATTGGAGAGAAAGAACCCTCCTTGTGAAATGCATGTACATTTAAGTTCAAATGACTTTAAACATACATTTAAATTAAAACAACATTTTAATAAATTAATTATAAATTATAAATAGTCTTAAATATGTTATGTTTTTAACATAATTCTTTAAGTTAATTGAAATAGCATTTAAAAAAAATCACTAGTGAAGGCTACAAATTCATTTAAATTTGTATTTTATGTTTTTGTGTGTGTGTTTACAAAGGTAATTACAAATTTCAAAATATTTAACGTTTAAAATTACAGGGTAAAATATACCCAAAACATGTTTTAATGCATTTTTATTATAACTGTTATTTGTATTGATTTATTTTATACACTCACAGCTGCAACTTATTTAAAATGTTTAGAACTTTATTTCTAGGACAAAACAAAACTTTTTTTTTTTTTTATTAACCTCAGACATGGCACAATTTAATGCCCCGGTATATATTTCCCCTTAGTGTGTGTGCGTGTGTGTGCATGTGCGTGTGCATGTGTGTGTGTGTGTGTGTGTGCGTGTGCGTGTGCATGTAGGGATAAATATTAAGTGGAAAAAGACATCAGAATGACAGTGGACTTTTTCAATCACAGCGGTGGAATCCATGCACAGCCAATCAGCCGAATGGCAATGAGGCAGAAAAGAGAGAGAGAGGGAGGGAGGGGGGCGAGAGGGGAAATGATACACCCAATTTAGAGCCCCACCATGGACAGAGGAAGCGCTCGACTCTTTTAAACACTACAGCAAATCTTGTCATTTCAAATGTGTGGGCACTGATTCCAAATGGGATTGTGTCGGTGCGTCCACTGGTGAATGCACCAAAGTGATGGCTCTGAATAAGAAAACAGACACTTGTGTGTCTGTCACACTAATGGTACATGTCAATCACAGCCAGAGGAAAACATCAGGGAGAAACACACATCAATTGTAGGTGATATCCCCACAGCTGATCATATCGTTCTTACCGTTGTCATAGAAAATGAAATTCGGCGACCTGTCTGTGCGAGAGAATCGGAGACACACAAACACACTGATATTGAGTTCAGCTTGGAAAAGAAAGGGTTAAAGTCGGGCTTAAGGCACAAACTCGTGTTGTGAAGCCTAAGAGAAGACAGAAAGAGTAAAAACATCTTTCAAACACAAAATCAGAATCCCCAGCTCCCACACAGAGACCGAGAACCTCCCTCTCTGGCTAATTGGGGTTGGTTGTCAGGCAGATGCTAAGGTCCCTTAACTCTTTATCAGATTTTCTCCATCGCTCGTTGTTGCCCGATGAGATCTTTACTCCCATTTCTTCCTAATTTGATCTAGGGAGACGTGTTTTTGCACGTGCATGTGCGCGTGTACGTGTGTGCACATCCAATCAATGCACTCAGAATTAGATCCCATTCATGATTTTCATATTCATGACATTCGCATTTTAAAATCCAATCACACATGCCTCATTTGCATGTGCCCAGGCTCATTTCATTAACATGATTCTCCCTCACATGTGAGCCACGTATCCTAGCAACAGAGACGTGGGAAAAAGTATCATCTGTAGACTTTTCAAAAATCAGCAACTCATCATTTAAATGTCATCCCTCGATTTCTCCGATGGTGTCCGATTACACATTGTGTTAGACTGGACGAGAGAACTAAGACGGGTTTAATTGGCGCCCGGGACGCCGAATGTTTTCTCGGTGAATTTGGCAGTGATGATAGGAAGACATAGATTAGTGGTGAAGCCGGAAGAGATCAATACAACCCAGAAAAAGTGCATTGGCAGCTTGAGAAAAGCTCTGAGGGAAATGACACAGATTCCCGCGCTGTGGGATTGTTTGAGCTCTATGCTACGGCCGCGGCCAACCGTTCTGCTATACAGTGCTTTTTTTCAGGATGAGACCGATAGCAAACTGAACCGAAAAGGAGTCGTACACGACAGAAAAGAACATCCAGTTCCTGCATGCAGTGTGCCATAACGTCAGGAAAATAAATCATCGGAAAACATGCTGACGCTTGCCTCCCAGAGTAAAAACTTCTGAAATGATGCTCAATGACAGAGATGCGCTTGAACGGCACACTTCAAACGCTGTTAAAAATATCTGTACATTTGACACCGAATTAATGTTTAAACGCTACAGAAAAAGTACTTCACAAAACAAAAATCTACAATGAAAAAGAGCGTAATACGTTTAACAAAATCCAAGTACAATTAATACAAATTAATTTATTATCTAAAAAAAAAGACATGATTTTAAAATGTGTTTTATACTATGTTTTATGCTATGAACCTATATAAAATAAAGAAAATGTACAGTACAATCCCAGAAAAATAATAACTGCTGTGTATTTGATGTTAAAAAACACAGCTTACTGTAAAATTTTTCTGTATATTTTTTTTCTTAATTACCACTATTATCGAAAACTTTAAAATAGACAGTTCTGGCAGCAAAAACAATGTCATTAAAAGTATAAATAATTAAATAAATTGAGAATTGAAATTAAAATGATTCCAAAACAAACTTAAACATGTAAACGGTTTTTAATAAAATCATTTTCAACGATAAAGTATTTGTGTCTAAAAGTGTATTCTAATCTTCATTATACAATAGCCTTCATTAAGCATTTTTGAGTATCTTTATTTTTAGTTTATAATAAATTCCCCTCAAGTTGTCATTTAAATGAAAAGTAGCATACCAATGGTGTAATAACTTTTAACTAAATAACTTTTATACTCGATACTTAACTTTAACTAACCCATTAAGACCAAAGGGAGCGCCGGCAATCTTAGCAATTTTTAAATGTGGTTAAAACTGGAACCACATAAAATAGAGCAGGAGTGCTCATTAAATCAATCGCGATCTGGTGCTAGCGGTCGATGGCGGCGTGAAATTAAAAAAACTATCAGCCGATCATCGATCCCGTCACAGTTCAGTAAAGTTAGCTGCAGATTCACGGATTCGGTTTTCTCTGATCAGTAGCTCGAGACCAGAATGTTCTTAGTAAACAAATAATAGCTATTTTTAATCTGTGTTATGTAGCGGACAAACTACAAAACGTTTTTTATCAAAACAAGTTTCATTCGCAGAAACACGTTACGAATCTCTTAGGGACCGTCTGCGAATGACCAGATCCAAAATATGTTTTACCCAGAATATGCTTCATAACTTCATTCTAAATTACTCTATTACAACCAAAACCAAGCAACACGCCACTCCTCACCTGAATATTGTACTGCACGTTTCAATAGAAAAAATTTTAATATTTATTAGAGCATCCTTTTTATTCTTGATTATTTGGATTAAAGCTCAATTGCTCCAATAAAAATCACTCTATTATCACCAAATTCAGGTCACACACAACTGTTCTAATGATTCAATTCAGTGCAAGTCATCAAATTAAACTCACGTTATTACAAAAAATTTAAATAATTAAATATTATGTGTGTTTTGTCAATTCTCAATAAAGTTGAAGATAATTGTTTGTTGATTGATGATTTACATTTTTGTAGCGGGTAGATCACTTTGACTTGGTCATTTTAAAAGTAGCTCGCAAGCTGAAAAAGTGTGAGCACCCCTGAGACAGAGCAATAGTTCTTTTTGCATCATAAATAGAAGGAGTTAGAATTGCACATTAAGATTTTTTTTCCATGAGTGGGTTTGTAGAAAACCGGTAAAAAGTCCCAAAAATTGCATAAAAAGTTTACACAATAAAAACTAGGGATGCACTGAAATGAAAATTCTGAGCCGAAAACGAAACAGAAAATTTTAGATGCACTTTGCCGAAAACCGATACCGAAACTGAAAATGACTTCATTAAAAAAACATGTTTAAAATATTTTCTTTTTGTTTGTATTAAAAAAAAAAACTACTAATTAATTAAGCAATCAAACTTTTATTGATAATAAATAACAGTAATTAGGCTGTTAAGCAACAACAAAACTAAGTAACATTTTGTAGCTTTAAAAAAAAATTCTAGCTGCTTTTTACTTCAATTTTAAATTACTGTACCAAACAGTGCACAAACAGAAGAAAAAATATTGCAACTTTACTGTCCTCATCTGAAACTTTTAAGTGTTTGATGCGTAATGATAGCGCGAACAAGACGGGAGGATGGAAGAGGCGTGGCTACAAATTCGGCTTTTATTTTCAGTGCTTTCTTACGTTTTGGCCGAAACCAACAGAAACCAATAATGCTATTTGGCGGGCGTGTTAAAGCACTTCCAATGAAGAAATTTCATCATCACATTGTAAAAGAGATCAATTCCCACAATTTAACCCACGAATCACAGCTTGACTAGGACTTTTTCCGTGGCAAAAACTTTTGGTTTGGACTCACTCAATCCGTATCTATATTTCTCCCAAACATCCCGTAAAATTTTATATGACTTTGTCATCTGTGAGTGGCATCTGCCTCAAAGAAAAGCCACACAGGGGCAAAGAAAGTGCAGGAAAAGTGGTAACTGGAGACCCTTCATGTGTGAGGCGTGTGAAGTGCATCAGGAACGATCACCAGTCCTCCCACAGCTCCTCAAAGCAGTACAATACTGTTCCACTGTAAACAGTTTGTATAGTAACTAGTTTAGGATTTTATATTATTATATATTTATAAATATAGAAATATTTATGCCTGATTTTGTTGTGTTCTGTTCTGAAGTTTCACCACAGCAAAAATCCATTTTCATTTCTGTTATTTATTGCACTGTATATTAAAAAGTTATGTTTAATACAAGGCTATCTATGATCAAAAGTATTTTAGAAATATATATTTTTTCAATTTGAAATATTATTGCACAGCTGTAAATTGTTTATTTTGATGTTCATGGAATGTTTTCTACAAAATGTGCACGTTTTTAATTTATTGTCTTACTTTATTAATTTGAGTGTATCTCAAAAACTAAGCAATGAATTCACTCTGAATCAATTCATTATCCAAAGCATTTTGTGCAACTTGTTTATAATTTTGAGGGATGAAGCTATAAAATGTGTGCATTTAGAATAAATCTGTGGAGAAAAAAAAATTAATTTTTGGGCGGTTTATTGTAGTTTTGACAATGAACTTTCTTCAGTTAATATTGATCTATCTCTATTAATATAATTAAAATCTCGGATATAAGAGTTGTATTGATGTATGGCAAATTAAAATACTCCAGAAAATGGAACCACAGCAGGTGAAAATGTAAACTATGCTCTGGCGGACGGTTCTAAGGCAGTTATTTATGAAGTCATATCATCAGTGTATTGTTTGTAACATGATGTTTGAGACATTATAAACACTGTATACACACTCATGGATTGTTTTTTAAATTTTAAACAAAAAAGTAAATTAAAATATATTAAAGCCACAGAACTGCGATGGACTGGTGACCTGTACAGGGTGTATGCCCGGCTCTCGCCCAATGTGCACCAGCAGACCCCTGTGACCCCAAAAAGGGAATAAGCGTGTTGGAAAATGAATGAATGAAGCCACAGAAGACATTTACATTGCTAAAAGTTGTACAAATAAATAAGGTTTAAAATAAAAAACCCTTTAGAGCCAAAAAAGCTATATAATAATAATAATAATAATAATAATAATAAAAAAAAATTTTTGATCTTTCTTAAATTCATGAGATAAAGTAAATGAAAAGGAAATAAATAAGATTTAAATTCATCTTTACAGTAGAATTACAAACTAATATAAAGACATGGGGTATTAGGGAGCACTCGCGTGACAAAAGAACGAAAAGACCAGGAGGAGTCGGAAAAAGAACTTATCTTTTTGATTTCCGGCTCATATTGTGTTGATTAATATTAGAGTGCGGTAACTACGGGAACTAAAGGACCAGTCCCGGACTGCACTCGTTAACATCAGGGAAAAGTAATGTGTCGAAAGATGGAGACTAAAACCTAAAGACAGATCAGAGATGAGGGTTAGACGGTTTCAAGCACGAGCGCAGACAGATGGAGAGACGCTTCTGAGAACGCGTCACTGGGTTTCTCTGACAGAACAGCACTTTCCACGTTATAAACGTTATTTCTTTTACGACACCTTGACTCTAACATTTGTTATAGTACATTATTATTAATCTATACACAATGTTTCGCTGTGTTGTTGAAGTGTTTTGAAGCGCATCGGACCCTTTCTGCACTGGGAGACAGGAGCGCAAGAACCCGGAAGCACTATGTGACATCATACAAACAAGTGGAAAATACAGAAGAACTGCTTGTAGTTGTTCGTATCTCGAATTTTTCTTCTCATCTCGAAGCAAAAAATTTTGTAACTCGAAGCATTCGTATCTCGGGGAACCACTGTATTATTGAAAATGTAGCATTAAATTAAATGCTACGTTTGAAATCCTATTCACAGTGAACTCCCTGCTTTCTCTCCATTTCTCTCTCTCTCTCTCTCTCCAAAATCCTCCCAGATTAGATGGCCTTGTGGGCCGGTAGTGTCCCGCGGGCAATATGTTAGACACACCAGCCCCAGTGTCTATACTTCTGCGCAAGTAATGAATGTGAGTACTTTGTTTGTTCACAGCAGCAGTAGCATCTCTCTCCTACAGTAATGTCTGTTTGCTATAAGAGACCAAAACACTAGTAAAGTACGAGAATCTCATTTAGATTCCTCTCTCACTTTTGCATCTCAACTATTGACTCCCTTCAAATCTCTCGTGAACCATATTTTGAATTATACATTTGCACTTATTCATATTTAATATTGGAATGTTTCTTTTCAGTAGCATTTACCTAAGAACTGTTTCATCTTCTCCTCTTAACTGTTGTGAATCCCCTTCATTTTTAATGGTTTGGGACAATTCAACATGAGTAACTGGGCAGAGGGGGGTTATCATCACCTGACTTCTCTTTATTGGGTTATTCATGTCAAGCCTCTCTGACTTTTCCTAGAGTGAGTTTGGGGTCAGCAGGGACGGACCTAATTATTCCTGAAACCAAACTTCCCTCTGCTCCTCATTTGGCGGGCCTCTTTTTCATGTAAAATGTCTAATATAATTCATGAAGGTATTCAAAGTGAAATAGCATTGAGTAACGTTAAAGAGCGGCGCTTTACCCTTTCAGATGTCAGTCAAATCAAGCCTCTGAGGTACTGAGCAACCTTTCTTCATCACAAAACAATCCTGCTCACCATTGACTTCCTGTGAGCCAGCGTCTGTGAAGAGGGAGCTCATGATCTCCTCGAAGTTGCAGCCGGGTTCAGCGGTGTGAGGGTCCTGTGAGACGTGTCGGAGCATTGTCTTTAAGACGTCGTCAAGCGAGGACTCGTCCTCATGCAGCAGGATGCTGGCTCTCTCCAGAAAGCCGTCCAGATCTCTGTGTGCTCGCACTTCCTCCTCAAAGTTCATCAGCTTCACGTACTGTCAGAACAAACAGAGCTTCAGGACAGCCGTGCTTTGACAGAGAGCACAATGCACAAAGGTGGAATTAAAAAAAAAATATCCTGAATAATATTGAATATTTAAAACGCTGATATGTTTAGCTCTGTTGCAGATAATCGATTTGAAACGGTGGTTGCTTCCTTTTCAATACGAGCGTATGAAGGGGGTTTTAGTCGATTAGCAGATACACGTGTTTAATTTAGGTTTTAAGGTTTAATTTAAGGTTTTAAACGGCAAAAACAATTCTGGTCTTGTTGTTACATTTTATAAGAGTCTAGTTCAAATTAACAAGCGGACGTTATTTTAGTCAGTTAACGTTAGCTCACTAATGAAAACACACAACTATAGTGCCACAAATACTATACCTGTGAAACTACTGAAACTTTCTGAACTTGATTTTGACTCAAATGTTTCATAAACCTGTAGAACTACTGAAACTTGCTGAACCTGTGAAACTACTGAACCTTTCTGAACTTGATTTGGAATTAAATGTTTCATAAACCTGTGAAACTACTGAAACTTTCTGAACTTGATTTGGAATCAAATGTTTCATGAACTTGTGAAACTACTGAAACTTGTGGAACCTCTGAAACTTCTCTTCTTGGACATGATTTTGGACTCAGATGTTTCATAAACCTGTAGAACTACTGAAGCGTGCTGAACCTGTGAAACTACTGAAACGTTCTGCACTTGAATTTGAACTCAAATGTTTCATAAACTTGTGAAACTATTGAAACTTGTGGAACCACTTCAACTTCTCTTCTTGGACATGATTTTGGACTCAAATGTTTCCAAAACCTGTGAAACTACTGAAACTTTCTGAACTTGATTTTGACTCAAATGTTTCATAAACCTGTAGAACTACTGAAACTTGATGAACCTGTGAAACCACTGAAACTTTCTGAACTTGAATTTGGACTCAAAT
>SRMA01027053.1:121588-215410 GCA_007224835.1 Danionella cerebrum | reverse complement strand
TGTTTCATAAACCTGTGAAACTACTGAAACTTTCTGAACTTGATTTGGAATCAAATGTTTCATGAACTTGTGAAACTACTGAAACTTGTGGAACCTCTGAAACTTCTCTTCTTGGACATGATTTTGGACTCAGATGTTTCATAAACCTGTAGAACTACTGAAACTTGCTGAACCTGTGAAACCACTGAACCTTTCAGAGCTTGATTTGGACTCAGATATTTCATAAACCTGTAGAACTACTAAAGCCTGCTGAACCTACTGAAACTTTCTGCACTTGAATTTGAACTCAAATGTTTCATAAACTTGTGAAACTACTGAAACTTGTGGAACCACTTCAACTTCTCTTCTTGGACACGAATTTGGACTCAAATGTTTTCAAAACCTGTGAAACTACTGAAACTTTCTGAACTTGATTTTGACTCAAATGTTTCATAAACCTGTAGAACTACTGAAACTTGCTGAACCTGTGAAACTACTGAACCTTTCTGAACTTGATTTGGAATTAAATGTTTCATAAACCTGTGAAACTACTGAAACTTTCTGAACTTGATTTGGAATCAAATGTTTCATGAACTTGTGAAACTACTGAAACTTGTGGAACCTCTGAAACTTCTCTTCTTGGACATGATTTTGGACTCAGATGTTTCATAAACCTGTAGAACTACTGAAACTTGCTGAACCTGTGAAACCACTGAACCTTTCAGAACTTGATTTGGACTCAGATATTTCATAAACCTGTAGAACTACTAAAGCCTGCTGAACCTACTGAAACTTTCTGCACTTGAATTTGAACTCAAATGTTTCATAAACTTGTGAAACTACTGAAACTTGTGGAACCACTTCAACTTCTCTTCTTGGACACGAATTTGGACTCAAATGTTTCCAAAACCTGTGAAACTACTGAAACTTTCTGAACTTGATTTTGACTCAAATGTTTCATAAACCTGTAGAACTACTGAAACTTGCTGAACCTGTGAAACTACTGAACCTTTCTGAACTTGATTTGGAATTAAATGTTTCATAAACCTGTGAAACTACTGAAACTTTCTGAACTTGATTTGGAATCAAATGTTTCATGAACTTGTGAAACTACTGAAACTTGTGGAACCTCTGCAACTTCTCTTCTTGGACATGATTTTGGACTCAGATGTTTCATAAACCTGTAGAACTACTGAAACTTGCTGAACCTGTGAAACCACTGAACCTTTCAGAACTTGATTTGGACTCAGATATTTCATAAACCTGTAGAACTACTGAAGCGTGCTGAACCTACTGAAACTTTCTGCACTTGAATTTGAACTCAAATGTTTCATAAACTTGTGAAACTACTGAAACTTGTGGAACCTCTTCAACTTCTCTTCTTGGACACGAATTTGGACTCAAATGTTTCCAAAACCTGTGAAACTACTGAAACTTTCTGAACTTGATTTTGACTCAAATGTTTCATAAACCTGTAGAACTACTGAAACTTGCTGAACCTGTGAAACTACTGAACCTTTCTGAACTTGATTTGGAATTAAATGTTTCATAAACCTGTGAAACTACTGAAACTTTCTGAACTTGATTTGGAATCAAATGTTTCATGAATTTGTGAAACTACTGAAACTTGTGGAACCTCTGAAACTTCTCTTCTTGGACATGATTTTGGACTCAGATGTTTCATAAACCTGTAGAACTACTGAAACTTGCTGAACCTGTGAAACCACTGAACCTTTCAGAACTTGATTTGGACTCAGATATTTCATAAACCTGTAGAACTACTAAAGCCTGCTGAACCTACTGAAACTTTCTGCACTTGAATTTGAACTCAAATGTTTCATAAACTTGTGAAACTACTGAAACTTGTGGAACCACTTCAACTTCTCTTCTTTGGGTTTGGTTGGGTTCCATTGACTTTGGCCTGTATCCTGAGCTTTGAGACTTCGTTTAGGCTCAAATGTTTCATAAACCTGTCAGAACTACTGAAACTTGCTGAACCTGTGAAACTTACTGAACCTTTCTGAACTTGATTTGGGTCATGTTTCATAAACCTGTGGAAACTACGGCTTTCTGAACTTGATTTGGAATCAAATGTTTCGCTGAACTTGTGAAACTACTGAAACTTGTGGAACCTCTGAAACTTCTCTTCTTGGACATGATTTTGGACTCAGATGTTTCATAAACCTGTAGAACTACTGAAACTTGCTGAACCTGTGAAACCACTGAACCTTTCAGAACTTGATTTGGACTCAGATATTTCATAAACCTGTAGAACTACTGAAGCCTGCTGAACCTACTGAAACTTTCTGCACTTGAATTTGAACTCAAATGTTTCATAAACTTGTGAAACTACTGAAACTTGTGGAACCACTTCAACTTCTCTTCTTGGACACGAATTTGGACTCAAATGTTTCCAAAACCTGTGAAACTACTGAAACTTTCTGAACTTGATTTTGACTCAAATGTTTCATAAACCTGTAGAACTACTGAAACTGCTGAACCTGTGAAACTACTGAACTTTTCTGAACTTGATTTGGACTCAAATAATGTTTCATAAACTTGAGAAACTACTGAAACTTGTGGAACCTCTGAAACTTCTCTTCTTGGACATGATTTTGGACTCAGATGTTTCATAAACCTGTAGAACTACTGAAACTTGCTGAACCTGTGAAACCACTGAACCTTTCAGAACTTGATTTGGACTCAGATATTTCATAAACCTGTAGAACTACTGAAGCGTGCTGAACCTGTGAAACTACTGAAACGTTCTGCACTTGAATTTGAACTCAAATGTTTCATAAACTTGTGAAACTATTGAAACTTGTGGAACCACTTCAACTTCTCTTCTTGGACATGATTTTGGACTCAAATGTTTCCAAAACCTGTGAAACTACTGAAACTTTCTGAACTTGATTTTGACTCAAATGTTTCATAAACCTGTAGAACTACTGAAACTTGATGAACCTGTGAAACCACTGAAACTTTCTGAACTTGAATTTGGACTCAAATAATGTTTCATGAACTTGAGAAACTAGTGAAACTTGTGGAACCTCTGAAACTTCTCTTCTTGGACATGATTTTGGACTCAGATGTTTCATAAACCTGTGAAACTACTGAAACTTTCTGAATTGGTATTTTGGCTCAAATTTCATATCACAGGCTGTAAAAGCCTAATCTCAAGTGAAATGAATAAATGTTTTCAGTTGTTTCATTCTACATTTGTTCTAGATAACTGCTAATGTGCCTAAACCCCATACATGAATGAATCCATTCCAATGAAATACCACATGAGTGTATTTATCTTTTTGCATTTAAAAACAGGAGAAACTTTTTCAGCACGTTGAAGCCTCTCAAATGAACGTCTAGTCACAGATGTGTGCATGACTTCAAACAGACACATGCATTTTACAATATCTGTTTGGCAAATGAACGCCATAAAAATCTCACCCTTCGAGATGTGTTAAGCAGCACACAGCCGTGAACATCAGACTCTGTGGAACAAAAGAGAGAGAGGGAAGCCTGGGGGATGAGTACTGCATGCCAAACAACAAAAAGCACCATAAAGCAGCTTTTAGCGTTTTGAAGAACACCTAGTTTCAGTTTAAACACAGTCGACATTAAAGCCACCTGCATCAGAGAGCCCTGTGCTAAATAACATATCACTCCCGTATCTCTGTCTATCAGCATCTTTAACACGTGCATTCCACCGATCCTGAGCACCATCCACTCTAAAGGCGTGTACCCGTGTGTCGCATGTCCCTGTATGTCCTCAATTTTCTTAATTCATTTTTGGAATTGTCCTCAGGTTTGCAGGTTCAGCCCGAACCCCTCATGTGATCCCTGCAAGCTAAGTCCTCCATAAGAGATTACTGTATAAAGCAGAGAGCCTTTATCAAACAGAGCTCCCATGGCCCGGAAGATGTCCTGCCCCTGGAAAGAGATATTCAGATACACAGGCAGGATTACCTCGACCCGAAGCTGACTCCTCCACTGCTTTAACTCTTAGATTAACCAGCCCCATCGGATGGGCTCAGGATTAAAAGAGGAAAATTGAGAATAAAAGCACGACTTTAAAAGCACAACTTTGGGTTTTAGCGAGAGGCAGGTCTATGTGTTAAACTAATAAGGTTACGTAACCTCTCAAACCTTTTTATGGCTTATGTGGTACAGGTTCTTTTATTTCCGTTTGTCGTCTGTTTACCGCTATGCGATATTCATTTCATAATTACATGAGGTCACATCGTGTCGAACTGAAAAGCGCTGCAACATCCAGACACCTAATTAAAGCCGGGTGAGTTGCTGCATGGTTATGAAGCTCCAAACCGCCGTATTACCAAGAGATAAAAGGCAGCATTAATTGAGCATGAACGACACTGGAGCAGGCTCTAATCCAAAGAGAATTCGTCGGTTAGCAAGTTATCCAAACCACATCCGTACAGATGGATTTGATGGAGGCTGATGAAGTCAGACAAACGGTCGCCTCGTGGCCTTCAGAAACGAAGAGGAAACTCACTGTTTACTCCCACAGCCTAACGACAACTCGTGTTCGTTAAAAGCTCATTCCCTTGATTGACATTTGCCAAGTATGTGACACTGGGATATAAACAAGCGACATTCGCTCTAGAATGCAGATAATGCATGTGTGCCACCACAACCTTTTTCGGCTTTTCGAAACACACTATGTAGAAAAGGGAAGAGAGAAAGCAAAGAAAGCAAAGGTTTGCTAAAGAAAAATAAAAGTATGAAGTTAAAATGATTTTGGCTGCAGCAAATACCACGTATGACTAGATGTTGGCTTGCAAAAGTGCAGATTAAAGGTATTTTCATTAGTGAAATGGAATGGTTGCCAATGTGCAATATTCTGTTGTGACATCATACAAAGTTCCCCATGCCAGTATGAGTAATAGAAACCAAAGCCCGCATCTCTATGATTTTCAGAAAATCAGAAAATTCGGTTGCTAGGGTAAACCGTTTGGTTGCTAGGGAGCCGTCAGTGACCTCCATTGCTCGTCTGAAGAAGAGCTGGGCGATAAGTCGATTTTATCGATTAACTCGACTCGGTGGTGTACATCGATGCGCTTGAATTATAATTAATATGCAAACGCTGCCGCGTGCTCACCCTCGTAAATCGTTTTTTGTGGGATTTATTTATTTTTGGAGGGGGCCATATCGCCCAGCTCTAGTCGATAGTAAATCGGTAACCATTTCTAGAGCCAGTAGTGAGTTAAGTACAGTGGTACCCCGAGATGATTATTATCGTTTATTACATTAACAATGTGTAGATTTAAGGGTTGAAGAAACGGTGAGTCCAGGCGATCCGCTGAGAGAGTGAAGAGAGTAGCATTTTAATGAACTGTAATTGTAATTAACAAATACGTCGTAATGGAGCAAACTCTCCAAAAGTTTCCAGTATCTTGATGAATCTAAGGCAGTTCTGAAGGGGTACTCGCATGGTGTCCCTAATAAAGTGGCCAGTGAGTGTATGTATTAAACATCAAACTCCCGGACGCGCACATTTGCATGCTAACCCATTGACACATTTAGCAGTCAGTCACAGGAATGGAATGGGGTTATAATCTGCACTAAGGATGAGACAATGTACGAACGAAACAAACTCATCCTAAAGTGAGCCCCGCACGAGCCGCTCAGGCAGAAACAAGCAAGTAATACAGATCTAACTGTATCTGAGTAAATATCAAGAGAACACGGATTCTGGGTCACCTGTCGACTGATATTATTGAAGCTGCGCTCAATTCGACAGCGGCAGACTGTCAGGGAAAACAGAAACCCTAATAATAGACATGTTACATCATCCACGGGATATAATAAGTTCAGTATGCAAAACAGTGATCGCAGCCGAGGCGTTTTATAGAATTATATTTCCTCTTGATGATTGTGCTCAAGTGTTTTTGGATCAGGAAAAGAGATCGATTCCTTCTGAAACAGACGTTGTTGTGGCAGCATGCAAAAGTCTATCTGCAAGGTTTTTTGAATACAATGGTACCACGAGATATGAATGCTTCGAGTTACGAAATGTTCGAGATACGAAATGTTCGAGTTACGAAATGTTCGAGATACGAAAGGTCTCGTGGGAAATTTTTTGCTTCGGGATGCGAAAAAAAATTCAAGATATGAACAACCACAAACAGTTCTTCTCTATTATCCGCTTGGTTGTATGGCGTCGAGTAGCGTTTCCGGGTTCTGGTGCAAAAAGGGTCTGATGCACTTCAAAACACTTTAACTCGAGCGAAACATGTATAGGTTACTAATAATGTGCTATAACGAATGTTAGAGTCAAGGTGTCGTAAAAGAAATAACGTTTAGAAAGTGCTGTTCTGTTTCGGGATACAAAACTTGCTCGACATACGAATGTCACTCTGGAACGGATTAGTTTCGTATCTCGGGGTAACACTGTAGTCTTGAAACCAGGAAATGAAAAACTGATTTGTAACAAGAGCGTTTGTACTTAAGGATTGAGATCGGAACTTAAAACCAGAAATAATTTCCTTGCTTTAAGATTCTCTTTCACAAGCGTTTTGCTCAACCACAGAAGATTTAATTATAATTAGGCATCTTTTTATTGTTCTTAGAGTTTTACCAGAACTTAACATTCTTTTCGTTAAACCAGACAACCATAATATTCTTGAAGTAAGAATATGTTGAGTCAAAATGTCTTTTTTTTTCTTAATTAGTTCTTAATTCTTATTTCTTAATATTAGTTCTTCATATTGCTCTAATAAAGCACTGTCGTGTCTTGTTTGTATTTGTCTTTCGTTCAGTAAATCTGCACTGAATGGAGCTTGCACCTAAGATTTTCACTCACCACAGATCACAAGCTGCTGGTGATGTGACAATAAACGTGATTTGATTTGAAATAAATGATCAGAATAAGGATTTTTTTGTTCACAATAAGCTAAATGATCTATACCCTACAAGTCAAAGCTAGATCATTGTTCTGAAAATAAGAAACAGAGATTTCAGTTTTCGCAGTGCACTAGAGAGACTCTAAGTCCAGTGCAGTTTCTCGTTGGCCGTCAGTGGCATGTGTGAGGGTACTTTTAGACACAATGTGATATATAATATATCCCCAAAGCTGCAGCGATGACGATCTTGTGTTTTATTCATTCTTTCAGCCGTGCACAAGCTCCATCCTAAAAGCCTGCGATACTTTAAAAGCACATTTTTCAGCATGTGGTGCACATTCAAAGTCCGGCTTTCGGAGAGATTAAATAGTTCTGTTCAGAGCTGGTTTAATCTGAGCATGTTAAGTAAATATGCATTTGACAGACACACTTTGTGATTTTAATCCTGTCTCTGTTATTTTCCTTAATGCAGTCGCTGAGTAAAATGAGCAGCCTAATGTATTGTTTTTATATGTTCCTCTGAGAATTAGAATTGACTGCGGAACATAAATATTTATCTTCATTTACTTTGACCCATGTTCTACACTGGAACATCTCTTGTCTTGTCCATTTATTATGGACTCAGACCATTACTGCACGGCAAATTCACTGTTGCTTCGGTAAAAAAATAATAAAGTAAAGCAACGTAAACAATGCAACCGCGTAAGTCTGGAACCATATTCCTCCTGAAACTAAGGATAGAATGAGGAGAATGGGGTTTTGAGTGACAACAGGTGACCCGTCACCGTGTGTGGGTTTGGTAGGGATGCCACGACATAATCACAGCACACCTGAGACTGTTGCCATGGCAACGATTGACCTGCTAACCCAAGCATCCCCGGAGCTAATCAACAGCTCTGGGTCTGACTGCCATCCCATCCTGAAGGCGCAGGCAAACACACATGTGCACTGACCTGTCCCTCCTTGGTGCGTCTGGCTGCCGTAGAGATGAATGTCATCTCCTGATGGGATGGGAGAGTCCTGGCCCTCCTCTCGCTCCTCGCTCCCCTCTTCGTGTTCTTCTCTCTCCCTCTGCTCTAAGAGCATACACACAACACAGACTCAGTCGACAAATATACTACATTTTTGCATTTGCTAAATACATGCGAATCTAAACGATCGGAACATTTCTCACGATCTGAAAGACGTTCACTCGCTTCCAATCAAAATCTGTATAGACTATAAGGTCTTGTGCTTGACAAATAAAAGTAAAGGCCTTTACAAATAGAGAACAATATGAAAAGGTGAATATTTCATATGCACCAAACGCTGCTGAATATGAAACACACTTTTGAAAATGACGCACAAGAATGGATTACGCGATGATGATTAAAGTCTCTTTATTATCAGAGAAATATTTGTGACCTGTACCATTTAGCACCTTCAAAGCTGCAAAGAACCAGTGAAGAACCTTTTTTAAGAGTGTGTGAAAACAGAAAACAGAGTGGCACAAGCTAATAGATGATTACCGTAGAAAACCCTTGAAACGCTGAAAAGAGTTTAGCTGTTTAGAGAAGCAATAAAACTGACCTTCCTCTGAGCGGGTGGAGTATCTGGAGCATCACGTTCGTGGGGTCGATAAAACTCTCCAGAAAAAGAGAACTTTCATGTGAAACTCGACGTCTATTCTTTTTCTTAGAAATGAAGGCTATTCCATGTGAGAAATTGTGAAGAAACTGAAGATTTCCTACAATGGTGTGTACTACTCCCTTCAGAGAACAGCACAAACCGCTTCTAGCCAGAGTATAGAGAGAAATGGGAGGCTCCACGGCACAAATGAGCAAGAAGAGAAGTACATTAGAGTCTCAAGCTTGAGAAATAGATGCCTCACAGTTCCTCAACTTGCAGCTTCATTAAATAGTTCCCAGTGTCAACATCTACAGTGAAGAGACGACTCCGAGATTCTGGCCTTCATGGTGGAGTGGCAAAGAAAAAGTCAAATCTGAGACCGACCAATAAAAGAAAAAGATTAACACGAGCAAAAGAACACAGACATGGGACAGAGGAAGATTGGGAAAAAGACACCTGTTTGAGGTGTTTGGATCATTCAGAAGATCATTAGTGAAACGCAGAACAACTGAAAATGCTGTTGAAAGCCATCTGTCAAGCAAGGTAGGGGTAACGTGATGGTCTGGGGGTGCTTTGGTGCTGGTAAGGTGGGAGATTTTGTTCAGGGTTCAAAGGAAGGCAATCACTCCATTTTGCAAAGGCATGACGTACCTTGTGGGCGGAGCTTGATTGGAACCAATTTCATCAGACAGCAGGACAATGACCCAAAGCTTACGTCTAAACTATGCAAAAACTTTTTAGAGAAGAAGCGGCAGCTGGTCTTCTATCTGTAATGGAGTCACCAGATCTAAACCCCTTTGAACTGTTCTGAGAGCAGCTTGACCGTCTGCTACACAAGAAGTGTCCATCCAGCTAATCACAATTGTGGGAGGAGCTTCTAAAAGCGTGGGGTGAAATTTCTCCAAATTACCTCAAAAAATTAACAGCTGGAAGGAAAAGGTCTGCAGCTGCTGCAAACAGAGGATTCTTTGACTGAAACAATTTTTTTCAAATAAACATTATTTCTAACCTTGTCAATGTGTCGACTATATTTTATATTCATTTTACAACTCATGTGGTAAATAAAAAAAATATATATATATATATATATATATATACATAAACATATGAAAACTGCATTCCACTGTTGCCACAGTTACCAACTCGTCTGGATCGAACCACCAAGCACCAAATCGAATTTATTTCGTTCATATATTGTATATTGTGAATTAAATATTTGATATGATCTGGGGAATGAATTACTGAGCGCTAATATCCTTTAATATTGTACCTGTACTATAATGTTTTGCAAGCATACCTACACGGTCCCCTACCTGACCTAAATTCCTTCGTAAGTTACGAGCTCCAGACATGCTCATTAGTTAAAGTCAATCAATTTTTAATAGGCTGTCCTTTACATTTAATCCATTCTTCCGCGTCTATGTTGATATTTCAGCTCTGATAAGGCAGCTCCTCAGTTCCACAACAAGACAGCTTCCATAATCCATCAATTCCTCTCAATTTCCCCTTGAATAGCAAGTGCGCTGGGCTTTAATGCCCCAAAGATGTGGCTGTGTAGCGGGAGTGTGGCTGAAGCTGTGATTTTTCCACACATGGCAGCTCCTTATTGTTCTGGCTTCTCGGGCTGAATGTGGCATGTGAGTGGCTATCGGTTCCATATCTTTCTCCTCATCTATTCATTTATTCACTAATCCCTTCCTCTATTATTCTCTATGTAAAGCCGGAGAGAAGCTGGAGCTGTTAATCCACGCGTGCTCATTGACCTGCGGTGAGCGGGCGCAGGATATTCCTCTCCCCGTTGACGGAGCTCCCCTATTTTCCCTTCCTTTGCTTGCTCTTTCAAGCTCAGAACAGCGTGGTTGATCATATTCATAAGTGTTTTATCCTCTGACTGATTCATGAACGCACTCCCTGAAAAGAATTCTACCTACACTTTGTTAAAATTACACAGGTATCAAAATGTAGAGTTGGCCTCATAAGTTTCGGATTTTTTGGCCATTTTTAAGAAAGAAAATGAAAAGGTGACCATCCTCACCTCGACCTGTTTGCTTGGAATCAGTGTTTGTGCAGAAAAGGTTTCTGGCTCCTGATCGACCCTTGCATCTTTCATCCAGTGATGCGCAGACATTTCTGAATTCTGTGCGATGGGGAAAGCAAAAGAGCTTCAAAGGATCTACTGGAAAATGTGGTGGAACTGTATGAAACAGGAAAGGGAGATAAAAAGATCTCAAAGGAACTGGGAATGCTCATCGGCAGAGTTCAAACTCTGATGAAGAAGAGGAAAGTGAGGGATTCTGGTGAAACCGACAAACATTTCTGCTACAACTGCCAGAAAAATTATAAGGGATGCAAAGAAAACACACAAATAACTTCAGCTGAAATGCAGGTCTCTCTGAAAGAAAGTGGCGCGGCTGTCTCAAGGAGAACGATAAGGAGACGCTTGAAGGAAATAGCGTTGCATGGTCGAGTTTCCAGAAGAAAGCCTTTACTACACAAATACCACAAAGCAGCCGCTTACAATACTCCAAACAGTTCAGAGACAAGCTCCAAACATCTGGAACGAAGTTATTTCTGAGCGATAAGATCAAATTTTGGAGAGGCGTCAACAAGGCCTATGATAAACGGAACTGTGAAGCACGGAGACGGGTCACTGATGTTCTGGGGATGTGTGATTTCCAAAAGCACAGGAAACTCGGTGAGAA
Source organism: Danionella cerebrum (assembly GCA_007224835.1). Taxonomy (NCBI): domain Eukaryota; kingdom Metazoa; phylum Chordata; class Actinopteri; order Cypriniformes; family Danionidae; genus Danionella; species Danionella cerebrum. The sequence goes on along the minus strand of SRMA01027053.1, from coordinate 204,258 downwards.
TCGATGGAAGATGAATGCAGCATGTTCTCAAAGGATCCTGGAGGAGAAGGTGCATCATCAGCCGGAAGCTGCTCATGGGACGTTACTGAACATTCCAACACCACAACGGTCCAAAACACAAGGCCACGCCCACTCGTCATCGGTTCCACCAGAACAAAGTGTCTTAATATCACTGAAGCACTCTGGGGAGAACTCAAACGTGCCGTTCCTGCAAGAATGTACAAGAGCTGGAGGCTTTTTAACCAAGAAGAATATTCTGCTTTAGCAACAGAGAAGATAAAGAACCTCATCCTCAACTACCTCAAGAGACTTCAGGCTGATGTTGATGTAAAATGAGGGAATACACAATATTAAGGGCTGATCAGGGTTGTGCTGCTCATATCCCTAGACAAGCTTAGAGTGAGGCTCATTTCATCAACAAAACGTACAAGAGACCGCGTGAACTCCATCCTACTGGAATGTGTGATAAAGATACACAGCTTTTGCTCGAAGTGGAAGCTGTGTGACGTCATGTGAAAATGGCCTATCGATGGGCAGTCGTGCTGACCATGTCCCAAGTTAATTAAATAAACAATCTATATTTAAGTCATTTTTGTTCTTTTTATCTTAACGCTTAGAAATCTCTGCATGTGTGCGTGTGCCAATCACAGCGCCTCTTCTGGATTAAGTAGGAATGACACAACCCAGCTATTGTTTACTTTTGGTTTCAAATATAATGTGTAGTTTTCAAAAAGGTTATTAGTTTTGATATTTTTCATTTACATTACAAGAGTTATGACACACATTTCCAAGGCAATTCGAATGAAAATGTGAGACAATGTGCGATTGAATTTCATTTCCGTTTTACAGACTCTAGGAAGAACAAGACCTGTATCAAAACGAATAAACCTTGTTGAAATGTACACATGGATTTGAAATCAAAATTAAACAGTAGCTGGGTCGTATCATTCCTACTTAATTCCAAACAGCTGCTGTGATTGGTAGATGCACCGGTGCTTGCAGAGAAATTAGAATGAAAGGAAAAAAACAGATTTACTTTTTACAAATCAAATCAATCCCACAGATAACCTGAAGCGAGAGATGAGACCAGAAATACCAGAAAACTCACCCATCTCCTGATAGAAGTATCCATTCTTAGCCATCACCGAGGATGGAGCCTCTGGAGGAGAAATGAGACAAACAAAAACATGTCAGCAAGTCCCGATTTTTAAATAAACATAAGGCTGTTACCCTCTGCATATCACAATACTATGTTCACGATTTGATATGTAGCATTATACTTTACAAAATAATTTTAACCCATTAAAACTGTTTATATAATGAAACATAATTGAAAAAAAATGTATTTGAGCATTTAATATCATCCGTCCACTTGGGGGCAGCACTAAGATTTGCAGCACTAATATTTGTATCTAACATTCGTCTCTCAATATTTCTCATGTAAAATGTGGTTCAAAGAAACACACATAGACAACAGTTGCCCAAAAGACGACCGCTGACACCTTGCACAAGGAGGGTTAGATTAAAAAAAATATTTTGAATGCTATTTTTCTCAGATAGAACAGGAAGTTACATCACAAACAGAAAGTTATATCACTTTCCATGAGCCAGGGTGTTGTAGATCCCGCTCCCTTTTCTAAACCTTTAAACATCTTTCAAACTCTCTTTTTACTTCCCCTCCTGCTCTCTCTCTCTCTCTCTCTCCTTTGTTCTCGGTCACCTGTGAAGCATTCAAAGTGCTTTAAAGCCAACAAAGCTGTATTTTCTATTATACCTCCTTCACAATAAGGTAATGAGCAGAACACAAAAGGTCATCTCAAAAGAAGCTGCTGCTCTCAAAAAAGCCTCACTCTGGAGAGGATTGTGAAACAAAACCCGTAAAAAATGTGAAGATGCTTCTCAAAGAGCTCAAATTGAGCCTAAAACACATTTAAGATTTTCAAATTTTAGTTTGCCATGTTTTATTGACGCCAACTATTGTAAAAGGGCTAAAGTTTTAAGCGAAAACCGATAATTCATTCTACACTATTCTTGCACCACACATGCACGTCGCGAACTGACGCTGAAACGTCGAGCTTTGAGCCGGGAAGCCTTGAAGACATGCACAAACGCCTCAATCTTCACAATCTTTCATATATGCACACAGAGAGTCTTCATATATGCACACAAACACACTCTCGCACCTGTGGCCTACATTCATTCGTGCCGTTTAAGAGGATATTTATGAGCTGAAGTCAGCCGTGACTAAGGTTTCTCTTTCCCCACTTTCTGACTCCCTTAATTGTCAGGAACCTCTTTCCAGAAAACGCAGGGCCTGCAAGTGTTTTACTGCTATACAGTGCTGCACTTCAATTTTGGAGCATGAAAACCACACAGAAACCAGCAAGACACTTCGAAAAGAGACCGACAGAGTTCGTCGAAATCAGCACAGGAAACAGACTCTCCAGCATGAGACGCCTGCACTTGCATCGATTTGCGCTTGTTTAAAATCACAGAATAGTGTTATAAGTAAAATTAAAATCAAATCTCGAGTGTCATTGTCTTATACAATGATTTCTTGGGGGTTTCTGACAGCTTTGGGAGGAATCGTTTGAAGGCGGCACAAACAAGGCTGTGCGCGACAGAAGAGCAATCGTTCGTGTGCCGCACCACCTTGAGACAGTGGTGTCTCATTACGATTGTGACAGCCACATGCACACACACACACACACACGCACACGCACGCACACGCACACACACACACACACACACACACAAGCACAAACTATAATATAGGAAAGATTCCATGCATCGTCATTATTTTAGCTAGGAATTAAAATATCTAAGATTAATTGTAAACCTTGTAATTGTAAAATTGTAAATTGTTAATTGATTAGTTGTAATAATATTTGAGTCCTCTGTACTAGCACTGCACCGTTATACTAGCGCTGCGCACTAGCACTGCACCACAATCATGCTTTAGCCACGCCCCCTGCTGACCAAACACGTTTGTCAGAATCCACAAACGAACATAGAGGTTTTTGGTTCCGTATATCTGAAAACATCCCACCCGATCTGCAAAGTGTTGAGCTGCACTGGCGATTAGTCTGATTGGCCAGTGGGTGGAGTTAAGAACTATGGGCATTCAAAAAAGGAAAACAGGATTAGACAAACATGCATGATTCTGAATAAAACGTGCAGCATGTTTTCGATGAGGGAATGACGAGATGAGGTGCAGTTCATCGAGTATCCACAAGCTTTAAGAATAACTAGTTAAAATGGAAAAAATCAAGAGTAGAGGATACTGAGGACAGAGTTTGGTGGAAACGGATGATTCGCTGTGGCGACCCCTAAACCGGGAACAGCCGAAAGGAAAAGAAGAAGAGTTAAAATGGAATACATCATCACACGTTCACACAGAATACCTTATGATGGTAACATGAAAATATATTTATACGTTTCTCTTTTGGAAATGCGATCCATATTATATTTAAGTCTTGGTGCTAACTGCTGAAAATCTGATTGGGGTTTCAAAAAGTGGTTGTGGCAAAATCACGCCACCTAATGCATTTCTGCTTGTGGCGCACAAGTAGTTTTTGGTACGCGGATGAAATCCTGCACATGTGTAGGTTACCAAGACTCAAATATAAGTAATATGGATTGCGTTTCCGAAATCAACAGGCTATTTCGCAAAAACTAAAAATGAATACTTTTGCTCGTGTCGTACATTAACACACTTCTGCTAGAGACACCAATCTTTAGCTTTTCACTAAACTCAAAATTCTATACGGGAAGCGTTTTTGACTTTGTTCAAATATGTGCGCACAGTGTCCAATGAAATTTTAAATGTTTACCATAAACAGGAAGTTGTTAAAAACTCAGCCATGCAATACTTGATCTGGTTCAAATTTGCCATGCGTGTTAAGAGTCGATGTCTGAACAAATCTACTGAATATAGCAAGGTACAGTGTCTATAGAAAGGTTCAGTGTCTATAGGCTCTGAACAGTTCATAAAACGAAAAGCTTTTAAAACTTATTTCTCAAAATGAGTTTTGTAGGCTTATGGAGTTACATCAAAGCCACAATAATGAGCACAATGACATTTTGCCCATGCGTTCTGTGAATAAAAATGTTCTTTTTGCAAATAAAAAGCTTAAAGTCTATTTGTCTGGGTGCATCTTCTTTGCTCTTACAACAATTCCCTTCATCCAAGCGCTCTCTCGAAACAAATCATAAATCGTTAAAAACTCCCACAATTCCAGCCAATTAGAGATGAGTCTTCAATATTCTGAAAGCGGCAAAACTACAAACAATAGAGTTCTTGCACCTACGGTGCTCGAACCCTAATGAGTGCCCACCAGTGAAAAAAAGGCACATTCCAGTGTTCTTTTCACTTTTCTGACCATGACTGTGAAGGCGATGCGTATGCTGCACTGATGCACAAGGCCCATGGTCGTCATTTATAAAGGTTGTATACATACAAAAAGTGCGTACTCCACATGTCATCAAAGTTTGTTAATCCTTATGTAGAATATGAACTGGTTATACATAAACTTTTTTAGCATACTGTGGATATTTGAGGTATTTGTGATCTTTCTAACATACTTTATGGCTTATAAATCACATCTTATATCAAACTCTTGAAATCTTGAATCTTGAAAATGACACAAGGCACTAAAATACCTGTGATTTTGACAACGGCTGGGGAAAATACTATGAAAAACATCATTTGGGTGAGATAAGGTGATATTAATTATGTTAAGTTGACATGGTGTTAAGAATAATTGTGATTTCTAAACGTATAAAGCCTTGACCCTGTGCCTAAAAGTTACAAGATGGCATTGTTGGCGTTACTTTTTTATTTTTATTTTATTAAACAAATGCAGATACAGACTAAATGACAAGTACATATTGCAGACACACACTGAGCATAGAAGAAAGAATAAAGAACAAAACCTAAATCAGCAAAAAATAAAAAAATAAAGTTCATGTTATTGGGTCTAGGAGTCCAAGACCAGTTTGTGAAGGATCTACGTCGTTTTTCTTCTTCGTACATTTCACAGCATCAAAGAAACATAAAAGATCCTTCTTGGCCAATGATGATCTGTGGCTAATAAGCCGATTACTTGCAGGTAACGGTTTTATTAAAAAAAAATGTTACGCATGCAAATTTGACCTTTCTGATGTACCTTTTTTTTGTCGGGATTCAACGCACTCTTTTATAAATGTGACCCCAGGTCTTTGACGCCAACCTTACCTCGGCCCCAGAAAATATTTGTTTGAGGTACAACAGCATCCGCTGATTCCATGGATGCCTTCACCATTTCTATTTGCTGCATGCATTCAATGGGATTTTCAAGCATTCTGATGACGTGTTCTGACACAACGGAGCACGTTTTGCATTAGACGCCGAGGCTAGTCTGTGGCTGCATGCATTTGGTTGGCACATGCAATATGTCTAGAATGCAGCATTTCACATGATGAAAACACTCTGACTCTTGGAAGACTCTGCAGCGCAACCAGTGTTGTTTTAGGGGACGTCCAGCCCTGTCTCGGAAATTAGCATAGAGACCAATGAAGCATTTTTAATGACCGCTATTAGTTCTGCTAAGCTTGTTGCTTTATTTTACATGAGCTGGCTAGCCGAGAGAGTCGGTCTACCCTGATTAATGTCTACCGCTTCAGACCTATAACTGAAGAAACGTACAAAGCAATCCGTTAGCCCTGTGTGTCTAATAAAATATAACTTCCTCCCAAACAGAGGTTTGTGATCAGACAAGAGCCCCAAGGTCACCACATAAGGTCACCTTCCTGAAAGAGAAGAGCGTTGATTATCCCGAGAATTCTCCTAATCTGCTGCCATTGCTTGATGCTTACAGCCCAGCCAGGTCTAATCAACAGCACGCACTTGCATTTGCATAACAGGCTTTGCAGACCAGCAAACCCTTGAAATGTGTTCTGGTTCTAGCATCGTTTAGGAAGCAGAGGATGGACTGGTGAGGCTGAAAGAAAACCGATCTTCTCCCTCTCCTGCCATTCAGAGTCAAAGACGACACAGCAGGCGATTAGTATTCTGTATTTGTTCCTGTCAGGACCATCCCTGGAGACAAAACACCTTCAGCCTAGCCATGCCTACAGGCCCTCTGGAGGGGACACAGTCACGGTGCTATTTACCCCCACTCTGACCTTTCACTGGGTACTTCGTCTGCTCTGCCTCCAGCTATGGGGACAGTCACCAACCTTTATCAACCGAACCCTGACTTACCGTCTGATCTGAGGATATTTCTTAAAAGCCAAGTTACTGCATGCTGTTCAGCCTGCTGCAGCTCACGACCCGCCTGTCATTCCGCAAAGGAAGTGAGCAGGACTGTTTGAGGAAGTGGTGCTGCAGCACGTTCTACCTTAAATCATTCACGGGTAAAACTATACAGAGCGTCGCACTGCCTTTTACTGTAGATACACCGGGCAATGCTCAAGCAAAAGCTAAATTAGCATTCAGGTCCTCATTTGTACCCAATGTCCCTTTAGAGCTGTTGTTATGATCAAGGTCAAAAAAGCTTAGGATTCTCCATTATTAGTGCTTTTTTTTCTTCTGGTTATTCTAATAATTTGGAATGCACAAGGAGCACAACATCAGATTGTTCTTCAAAATTAAATCAGATTGATTATCAGCACTTTTAACGTTCGCTGAAATATTCCATCAGTAATGCTCGAGTAATACAACCCAAACCCCAAACCCCACACTCGTGCCGCCGAAAAGAAGAAGACAATATTGTTCCAAGCCGGTTTCTGGACCCTCAGTGATCCCCAACGAAATTGGGTGACTTTTATTGTGTGTTTAAACAATGTTTTACTTTGAAAAACGACAGGCTATATCACTAAAATGTAACCCACAAGCAGCAAAATGAGTAAGAAGCAGATATTTTGAAAGTTGAAAAAAAAATTTGTGAAGCTGATAGTTCGCACGTCCTTTAGTTTACATGAAATGTGTTTGCACACTGTCTCATATAATTTAGGGAACGCTGTTTCGAAGATATATTTGCGACCAGGCAAACTGTACCGGGGCTCCAAATGTTTAATTAAGCGGCGAAAGCCCACGTTTTCCACCACTGACAGTGGCTGCTCATCCAGTACAATGAACTCGATAATCCTGTCGGTTATCTTTATTGCTCGTTGGCTGTCTTGTGTAAACTTTTCTCTTTGTTGAATGAAGCTTCCAATGTTTGTTGCGTCTGGCGCGGCTTGTCCTTCTCCCTGGTTGCTTGTGGCAACACGACACAACTTCCTGTGTTTACATTCTGACAGCGCCAGCGCAGAAGAATTGATTTCCGCTTTGCAGCGATAAGCGAAGCTAGCGGGCATAACTAGATTATGTTTATGAAAATGGTATCGGATCGGTACGTGGACTCAAATACTCGCCGATACGAAGCCAGATTTTTTGTGGTATCGGCAGCATTTCTGATACTGGTATCGGAATCCGAACAACCCTACTTTTTTTTAGCGCTCTGCATTTTAACAACATATTGTATTTGACATTATAAATATTGTCATGTTTACAGCCACTGTGTAATGTTTGAGTCAGCAGAAGCGCTCAAAAGACATTTTTTCGTATACGTGTATAACCAATACCTGTTCACATTTCTAGCAAAAAATAATGACCTTTATTATGGGGATGTTAAAAGAACTATATGTTGTGCAATGTTGCAGGATGCCATCTCCTTGCACTCGTCCGAGACCAACAAACAAGTCTGAGTGCGAACACATGACTTCAAGCGTACAGAGCAAGATACTCTGTATTAGCATCCTCATGCACGCACAGTAAATGCACAGTTGTGTGGGTTTACCCTTTGAGAACCGATCCTCAGAGGCTATCACCTATCTCATATTTTTCGAATGGCGTATTCAAAGAAATCCCATATAGGGCTCTGCTGCTTTCTTCCAACTTCAGCATTTTGCAGTGAGAACTCAATAATCAGCAAGAAATGTGAGGGAAGTGCCGTTAGGTGCCAGCAACTCCTATAAAACTGGTAAAACTGAGAATCATAATAGAAACTTTAAATAAAATTTGCTCATTGTAAGGCTAAAGAACATATTTTTTTGCACATTTATTGAGCATTTGTGCACATGAAATAGAGCTGATCTATCTTTGAACTATCTTTGATAAGCCCCACCCAGTGAATATTCTGGTTTGGGTGAGGGTGTACAGCCATTGAGATGACATGAGGGCGGGGCTCCATATTCAGTGGGCAGGGCTTAACCAGTTACCATGTGAAACAGGAATAATACAGACAACTGCACCACCTTAAGGTCAATATTTAAAAATATTTGCCTACAAACACACCAAACAATCTCCATTTGGCTTTCTGACGCGTCGCCCACTCATGTTATGCTTTCTAGAACCTTGGTCCCATATCAATGTTTAGCGGTTCAATTCATTATTAAAAGCTTTTGCTGGTTTTTCAAAGTGTCTTCCTTTAAAACCAAATTTGTATTTCTCAACAAGTTTTTTGTATTAAGATAAGCTTAATATAACCCTAAAGGTTTTCAAGAATACTGGTTATACAAGAAAACTCTGCTTAATGCGTGAAGGATATCATCTAAAGAGAAACAGAAAATACCTGAAACAGGCTGCGCAAAGAACAGACCCCTAATATCTCATCATCATTTCTAACACAGGAAGTGCTGTCTTTGGCAAACAGGAACTCTATATTGTGCAGATATGAATGTCAGAGTGTGCTCACAAACACACAGATCATCATTGTTTGCATGTGCATTTAGATAGAGCTCGACGACAGAGATAATCTGATGTGTGAGTCATGGACTGAGGCTTAGTAGCCACACACACACACACACACACACACACACAGTAGTGAGCTGAGCGAGGGTTGTCTCTTTAAAGTGTGTAGGTCTGTCTGTGAAGAAATACTTGTGTTTGTGGTTAGTGTGCAACAAAACCAAAAACAGATCCATAGCCTCTCATATCTCTTCTCACTTTCTTATATATATATATATATATATATATATATATATATATATATATCTTCATTTTCACAAGACCAGACAAGCCAAAAGACAGTGAGGACGGCTGGACGCTCTCTGGTGAATAATGCAAATTTGCAGATGAAATGAGTGGAGATGAAACAGCGTTGTACGAGTGCAAAGATGAGACGGCTGCGCAGCTTTCCTGTTGTGAAAGCAGGAATGTGTGGTAAAGCTGTGCTCTCTCTCTCTCTCTCTCACACACACACACACACACGCACAGTTAAATGAGCTCATCACAGAGGTGCTAGGTCAGTCAAGACAGCCGCTCGATCTCACTGCCTCCTTCAACAGAGAAACCTTAATGTGATATTCCTCCATGAAAACGGACCTGTACTTTAGGTAGTTGTGCCACCAGGAGGAATCCTGATCTTCCAAAAACAGACCTGACAGCGGTTCATGCAAAACATCGTCATCATTTACATGCAACAAGTCAAATATTCTTTGCAGGAACTCTTAAAGGGGAAGTGTGGAAAACATGAGTCAAACAAAGAACTTTTTTTGCTTCTTGCAGAATTTATTTTTCATGAAATTAATAGAGAAAACGTATGGTAGCTCTACATATATATATATATTTATATTTTATTACCGTTATTAATAATCATGTTTATATGAGCTTTACCGTTTTTTTTAAATCCAGGTATAAAGGGGTTAACATTCCTCTGGTGTTGCCCTGTTCTCATCTCTTTTATGTTAACGTGTTGGTTTTGACCCAAATCAGACATAACACAAAACTAAATCATGAAGCTATCTTTCATTTGGTTTATCGTCTCTTGGGTTATAAATAAAAATAAAATGGGTCAGTAGCGACTCTCCAGTACGCTCAGTAACGTTTACGCTTGTGCTTGAAACCGTGTTGTAGTTTGTAATTCGTGAAATATCTCGAGAAAGGTAACTTTCATACGTGGTGCCGTAATGTTTTCTGCATCCGTTCCTCCTCTTCCGACACATCGCATCACTCCCAAGGTAAGGTTTCACATTTGTGAACATATTACGTATTTTTCTTGTGTTTTATTATCATTTATTACATTAATAATGTGTACATTTAAGGATTGAAGAAACATTACTTGATTTTTCTCTGGTTTTCCCTCTTTTTCATCTACATATTCTGTTGTTTCTGAGAGCGATTGCATGTAAAACTTGCTTCGAGATACGAACGCCACCCTGGAACGGATTAATTTCGTATGTCGAGGTACCACTGTATTCTTTATCTACACGTGATGATGATGATGCTATTTACGGTTTTATAGCCTGATCTTATAGTTACTGGCTTGTGCAACACTTGTATATGTTTGTGTACGGCTCTTTTTCGTAGCTTTACTGGAGTCGTTTGCCTAATTGTAAATCCGACCAATTTTCTTTTTAATTTTGACAACATTTAGAAGCGTTCCTTCGGCTTTTCATTACACTTACAGAGAAAAACTTAAGTTAACAATTTAACCAGCTTCTACATTTTCTTTTAGAACAAAATCCAAAAGAAGAGCATGATGATGATTAAAGAAAAAAACTGGAATCATTTCACTTTTTTCACCTTTTAACTTCTCGATCCAGAGAGGAATTAATTTGCCATGGAGATCTCAGAGCGCAGGTTTGTGTAACGTCAGGAGAGGAATCAGTAAATTGAGTTTGTGAGGCTGATACATCCAGCCCATATGGCACCACTCTCTGACAGAACAAGAGCATTAATCCTCGCCCGGACAAATGGACAATGTGCATTAAAAAATTGAAGGCAAGGAACAGGGCACATGTCCTGTAATATAAAAGCACATGAAACATGTGAATGCACCTTTTACATAAGCTTTTTACCGCGGTAATACCACAAAAGTACATTCAAATACCAAAAGCATGTGCTCCGGGTTTAGAGATGATGTCTGGGATTTTAGTCACTGTTCTTCCACTCTCCCGGATCGTTTAATCCGCCTGCACCTGTACGTGTAGGGCCATGCTTCGACAAAGATATGAGGGCGTCTATGTAGAAGATAAGCTTCGAGAGGAAAAGGCCATCTCTCGTTCGTTCTGAGCAGTGAAGAAACAGACGGACAGAAAGAGCGACGTCCAAGACGGATTAAAAGGTGCTCGGTGCCACGTTTTAATGCCACTTACCAGCCTCATCTACAGGAAAGAGGCAGACTTAATATGCCTGCAGGCTTTTTGGCACTCGAGTCAGACTGCTTAGAGAGGGAATTCCTTCTGAAGAAGACACACACACACACACACACACACGTGCTGTGGCTTTTGGGAATAAGGGAAAAGAGTGATGCTGGGAGCAAATGAGAGAGCATCTGTGTGCGTACGGTGAAAAACCGGTGCTTTCTCTCAGAGACCAGCCAAGAATTATTAATATGCATGCCGTTATGGGAGAAAAACAAACGCAGTAATCGTTAAATAAGGAGAAATCACTGCTTCTGCATGCAAATGTGCGTGGTGTGAATCGTACATTTAAATGGGGATTAAAAAGCGTTTAGACAAGCCGGCCGAGCCGAATCAGTGTCTTGATAAATGAGACACCGCCACAACACTTTTTCTCAGCCGCAGTTCAAAGTCTAACCAATCAGAAATCGCTTTTGTACCGATGGCCTCGTTATAAAGACTACTGAGTAACGATCAAAAAGACGATACAGTAATATTTACGTAATTAGTGGCGTGCATGCCTGAATCATCTTTGTTTTTGCGCATTCCTCACTCATACGCAACACAAATGTTTGTTCTTTAGCAGTCGTCTGTCTGACAGAGAACACATGCCATGATCATCAGTAGGCATCACTGCAAACAAAGAGAGATAGGGAGCTCCTCTCTGGTTTTTGTAATAAAACTCTAAAGTAATGAAAGCAGAAGAATATTTCTTACATATTTGTATTCCCAAGCTACTGCTGTCAGCATTCAGGCATCCTTGCTGCACTGTTTCTCGCCTTCGGTGCCAGGGACTTCATTAACTTGTGCTTTGTGTTAAATTTGTTTTGATTAAAAAAATGACGCTTTGTGTTTAATGTTTAAAGTCGAGTTTTTGTATTTAATATATTCTATTTAATATATTCATGCTTTTTGTTTAATTTATTCTAAATTAATAAAGTTGTACTTCATATTTAATTTCTTTTAAACTAATTAAATTCTATCTTGTATTTAATTTAATAGAAGTGTGCTTTGTGTTTAATTAATGTTAATTAATTCAATTCCGGTGTGTATTTAATGCATTTTAAATAATAAATCTGTGCATTGTGTTCATTTTTTAAATAAAAAAATTGTTTTAATTGTGGTCAATTTGTTTTAAATAATAAAATCAAGCTCTGTGTTATCTTCGTTTTATTTAAATGGAGTTGTGCTTTTTATTAAATTCCCAAAAATTAATAAAGTATAATTGCTTTGTATATAATTCAGATTTGTATATGATGCAGCACCATGCTGATGTGCAACGATTTGTTTTTTATTTAAATCTCTCCGCATAAGTCACACATACCGATGTTCTCGGTTATTTACATAGGTCACGCTCATAGACTCATAGACTGTTAGTGATGTCACTCACAGGTTTGGAGGCTTAACTTGAAAACAGCCGACCATGGAGCGGTCCTTACAGGTTGCAAAAGTTTTAGCTCTGCAAAGTCTTTTCCTGTTATGCATCTGGAGTGAAAGTGAAAGGTTGTAGATTGGTTTCAATCCAGTGTTCACCAGGATATGACAATAGTGCCGATATATTACGTCTGGTCGACAAAACGGACTCATTTATTTCCTGAATTAAACTGGAGCCTCCTTCTTTATTAGCATACTCTTTTATTGAGTTATATCTACCCTTATATCATACAGAAAATATACATAAAAGCAATAAAATAGTTGAGATGAGTGGACCTTTAGGGTTATCCTGAAGAATTTCTGCCTTTCCAAATGACAACGGCAGCATAAGCAGTGGAAAATACTGAACATATTTATGAATACACACTAAGATCAAAAGATTGGAATCAGTTTCTTGCCTCACGATAATGACCCAACACAACTAAACCAGGGGTTCAGCAGAGGTTTGAACGGCATCAGAGCATCAGTATCTGAAGCCCATCGCTGAAATGGCTTGAGTGTTGGGTGTGGAGGAAGATGCTCCAGGAAAGTTAAGTTAAATATCTTCAGATGATCTTAAGAAATAGATTCTGTGAATAAGTGGTGTCCAAAATTTTGTATTTAGGCAAATAAGTGAAAATGTTACAGAATTGGAGTTTTTAATAACTCAAATTACTGTTCAATACTTCGTTTTCAGGACCTGCCTATGTTTGAGAGTCATGCAAGCAAAATGCTAAAGTTGGAAGAAAGCAGCACAGCCCCATATGGGATTTCACTGAATACAACAGCGAGACAAAATGAAGTGTTTGTGCTCGAGACAGACCGTAGCCTCTTTTATAGCTTGAGTATTAGTATTAATCAAACACTAATGTTAAAACCGGATGCTAATAATACCAAATAAGCCTCTTTTAGTAGCATAAACAAGATGGCAAGCTGTATTTACATTCAATACTCTTTCTGTACTAGCAACTCTATTTTGAATTGTCATAATTGCAATTACAGATATCTACAATGTGTATTCGTAATGTACATTAGCAATTTTTACTATTCTGTTCTCAAAATATATATTGCGATATATGCCAATTTTAACAACAACAAAAAAAAACAAGTTAGTGCCAAATCTGAAGCGTATTCACATTTGAAAACACCAGTGTATTGTCCCTGGTTGGTCCCTTTTTTTCACCGATAAAAAACAGTGTAGCTTTTTTCACAACATGCAACATTTTTTGTTTTGTAAACCATTGTATTTTGAATGGGTTGAACAAAAAAAAAATTATATATATATATATATGCGTAGATTTAGGGTACGAAATGATGCGTATGAATGCCCGGATTGGATTTAGCGTAGTGTTTTGTACAAAAATGCATTTGGGGGAAAAAAAATTTTCATTCTAAAATAACAGTTTAAATATTAAAATCTGGATTTGAAATGTTTATTTTGTATCACTTTGAGGTGCTTTATGAAAGTTTTGAAACAGAAAATTTAGCACTTTTGTGCTAAAAAAAAACACATTTTTAATCAAGTTCCTCAAAAATCTTAATTTTTTTCCCCTAGGTGGAAATCTAATATCCAAATGCATCTGCATTTTTCCTAGCGGTAGAATCAATTAGAGATATCTCCAAGTTATGCCTCATCATAATTTCAATTATGATGCTGAGCTTGTTTTGAACTTTAGAAAGCTTAGAAAGCACTGCACGCACTAATAACATAAACCAGCAATTGTTTAATTTTGGTTTCAGATATAATGTGTAGATTTTGAAATGTTATTTGTTTTGATTATTTGTGTTTTAAAGAGTTATGACATAATTTGTAAGGTGATTCAAAAATAAAATGAGAGAAAATTTGCGATCATCTTTCTGTATCGTTTGACAGACCCTAAATCAGTGCCATCTAGTGTTGAAAAGAAGGGATAACCCCTTGGAAGTACAAGACTTGTGAGATGTCTAGTGTTTTTTTTATAAATCAGGCACAAAGTAAAGTACAATGGAACAAAACAGTGTAGAAGGTTTTTTTTGGGGGGGGGGACTTAATTTGTAAATATTTTGGGATTTTTGCAGTAAAAAATGACTAATCGGAATTGTATTTTTGTACAGTTGCAGGTTTGCTGTGGAATTATTGTGTAATGTAATGAAAAAAGAAGCTAAAAATAATGCATCAAGCATTTCCTTAAATTAAAAAAGATAATTTATTAGAGCATATTGTAACGCTCATAACGGCCCTGGATTTCTAAAGGCTGCAGGATCTTATGGGAAATAGCTGAATAAATGACTGACTAAAACTAAAATGTAATTTCATACTTTTCTGTGAAGAACAACTAAGCTCTGCTGCACACTTCGGTTTCATTTATTTGCTTGGTTTTTGTCGTGTTCATTGGAGAAAGCATGTCCTGTTCTTTGCTATATTTACCATCCACGCTAACCCAAGTAATGTTTTTTGAAGACTACTAGCGAGTGCAGTTACTTCTCTGAGCTCATATCATGCAACTATGTTTATAGTTTGATTAAAAATATGCGTCTTATCTTTAGTAGCAGGACAAACAGCCTGTCCTTCCAGTGTCTGAAACTGAACTGGGGTAAATGTATTCCTGCTACAAATTAGCCAACAGTCTCTTTAGTTTTGCTCTGAGGACGTGAACTTCTGATCAGAACTAGCAGTCTCAATGATTTGCAACTTTCTGCTTTGATTGCAAACTGCATCAGTGGAAAGGCCTTGGGCAACATGCTCTGGCGTGTCGTCAGATGATCACTAGGTTGTAATGAAGATGATGCTGATCTGATAATACGTTTAGATGCAGAAACAGTGTGAAACACGCTTCTTGTGTTTGATGAAAACAGCATTTCTCCTCTGCAGTAGAGTGGAATTGAATGATTTAAGGGAAGTTTCTAAATCATGCAGCTCCAGGATTAATCACTGGGTGACCCTGATAGTGATCTATGCATACTCCACGGATCAGATATTGTAGGAACTGCAGCAGGAGCAGACAGAAGAACATATAGAAACAACAAAAAAGGGCGTTTATCACAATATTTTCAGGTATAACTGACACGTATGGCTCTTATGCTCCTAATTTCAAAGGTTTAGAAAAAGCCGAGCGAGCAGCTACTGCTGTGTGATAATTAAACATGATGGAACGAATTCTTAATAAAAGTTGATTATTAAGATCTTGCTCTTGATTCGATGTTGGTTGGTTGTCCGTAAGATACTTGCATTAATAAATAGATCATCAATAAAGTTGCTAATAATACTATGTAAGAATGGGAAAATAATTTCTTGTTTGCTCTGGAACTATTTATCCGAGTCTTTTTTGGGGACGATAATAAACAGCGCACACAGATCAGTGTATAGTGCATGGGGCGGGGATTTTTCAAAAAGTCAACGGTACTTTTTGTTGTGTTTTTGATAAAATAAATAAAAAAACACATTGAGAACAGAAATAACAACACTATATTTTTATTTAAATGCTAAGTATCTATACTAAACCGATTGACGTAGAGGGCCACATCATTTTGTGTGTTTTGACCACGTCACAAAAAAATTATCACAAAATTGCATGTATGTTATATGCCTGTATTTATAATCTTATATATTTAGTTGACGCGGGTGCGGATTTCCAAATAACATCGCAAATTACAACAAGACTGCCCAAGTAAATAATGCTAGGTAATGTTGATTTAGCAAAAATAAAAAAAAATTATTTTTAGCTTACTAGCTATAAGCGACCAACAACAGACTTTATTATTGACAACGTGAAGGCAATGTAAGAAAGAATAAAGTCAGAATCACCGATAATCTAAGTGAGAGAAGAGGTGAAGTGATTATCTGTGAATGGCTCGGGGGTGTATTAGACACAGCAGTAAAGTCCAATGTTGTGACAAGATTCTGATATTTTTTTTGCCATTATTTTACTCACTTTAAACTCAAGTAGTTCAAATAGGCTGGTTACAGCTTAAAGATAAATATACAGTTCTGGATTATTATGTACATTGTTTCCAACTACAAATTTATTGGTGGTGTTTTTTTAGCTGCTACACTTTAACACGCAAATAAGATGAAAATAACAAATATAAACAACCAAAAAGCAAATCTGCAAAAGCAAGCTGCATTTTTGACTGCCACACAGTTATTTATTAATGCCGATTATTAGCATCTGTGAAGCTATCAGGACTTAAATTAAATATCCAGAATGCTAGCAGCAGCTCACCAAAAACCAAGCTCGGCTGTCTGAGTGACAGCGGAAACAGCCAATCACGCGTTAGCTTCGAGTCCCATCAACCAATAGATGAACTTCGATCAAATGAGGGAAAGAAACTTGAGCTTAAGAAACTGTTCGAGCCGGAGCTGCCTTTTTAAAAACTGCAGAGGCATGTGTGCCCCTGAACTACGTCTGCGCATGAGCGTACCAGTGTGTTCTCAGCACTGGAAAAAACACTGCCTTTGACAATAACGTTCTTCTTGTCCTGTCGGTTCTTCTGTCATTTTTTAATCATAATTGTTTCATAAAATTCACTTACATTTGCTAAATCAGACACCAAAACACATCTACAAAAATTTCAATTTGAATCAAAACAATAAAATAAAGAATCGTAGCATGAGCTTCTTTAGCAGTTAGTGGATTAGAGCAAGCGAGGGTTTTAAGGCAGGCAAAGGTTATGGGCACCTAGGGGTCCTGAAACCAGGAACAAGCTAGTTGTGTCTCAATCCAGAAGTGTGCATCCTGCCAAGTGCGTACTTGGGTCCTTCAGATGTGTCCTACTTCCTCTGAATTTAATTGCTGTTAATTGCTTGCAATTTTTCCTATCCCCTCACGATCATCTTTGTGGCCTCAGATATCGCAAAATGCTTTATATCTTTTTTTTTTTTATAGAATCAACACAAAACACACTGGAGTTTGTAAATGCTGGTAGTGATGGGCGTATTTTGAAACATATTTTTATTTTAAAAACAAAGACACACGTAGCTAACTGAATGTGAGCTAAATATTGTTGCATGCCATTGTAAGAAGCAGACAGACACAACATAAATTAAAAATAATCCCACAGGGAAATGTGACCACTACAACCAAAACGAAACATGAGTATATTTTAATACAATGTAGAAAAATTAAAAACAATTAAATTAAACCCTAAAATACTAGAAAACATATTAAGCAACGGAAAAAAAGATCTTAAAATTTCTCAGACTTAAAACATAAATATAAAATAATCACTTTAAGAAAAATATTAATATTACAAGACTGTTTTTTTCATTCATTTCAGGATCCAAACTACTGATCCAGCTGGTGGCGCTAATGCACCGTAAGGAAACTGCCAAAAAACAGTAGAAGAAGAAGAGGCTAGACTTCCTGTTTACTAAACTCTTATGCAGCCATCAAAGGCTTCTAGACCCTGGATTGAGACCCAGCTGCTGTCTGAAGATGGAGCAGAAGCGCGCTCGTGTTTCATGTGTTGCCTTTTGCATAATTAGATAAAACAATGGTGGCACATGGAGACATTTTGTTTTTGTCGAATTCATTAGCAAAAACGTTGACGCCGCTGACCATTCATCAAACACGAGAAGTCCCGCCCTCCTTGAACTTTAGTGCTCGTTGATTGGATAATTAAACAAAGAATTTTGGTTGGATATTTGCTCGCAGACATGCATTTCGTTCCTTGACATCTGCCTTTTCACATGTGAAACTAATCATAATACATCCAGGAGTTACTCAAACTGCGGTTCACAAGCGCGTACCGAACCAAGGAGAGTGTACCAAGCCTTCCTGGTATTCTGGCGTCGCTATTATTTCCTTTTATCCAAAAGCCTCTCCATGGCAGAATTCTCGATAGATTTAGCTAGAACCTCCTTTCCTTATGATTAGCCGAGGTTTCCTGTAAATCGTTTCTGGAAAAAAACATCTGCTAAATGCACAAATATAAATATAAATAAGAAAAAAAGAGATGTGATCCTTTTCTTCCCGGCGAAACTCTCTCGAGCACAGGGAAGAGAAAGCGAGACGGAGAGAGAGAGAAAAGTGGACGCCAGGATGCAGTGACCGCATCGCTAACATGTTTCGACATGACAGCCATCTTTAATCACATGCCACTAGGGGAACGGGCGGCTTGAATGTGTTTGCATGGACACTCGTGCTCCGTACATCAAGGGAGTGCAGATGTTCCCTTCATTCCTTTACTGCTCTGCTTTTGTGAGAGCTCTGCTGGGGGATTCCTGTTAATTGCTTGCACATTCCCTTCTTCCTCTATTAAAGCCAGGCCGCTATTCCCCCCTCACAATCTACAGTACCGGGAGAAAAAGAACAAAACACGAGCGGAGGAGAACAGAGAGAGGATACAGCTGTATCAGAAGTGTCCTTACGAGGAATGTGATCAAAAACACAAAGACTGCTTGACATTTGAAGGCCACGATGTTATCTGCTTTTCGGCGAAGACGGTGTGTCATGAAGCTTGGCTTGATGTTTGATGCATCAGAAAAGTGCCGTTCGGATCTGTGCGTGGAGTGAGGCTTCTCCCCTGGCAATCAAAGGTCGGAATTCATCAACACTGGCATCCTCCGACATCTTGAAGCAATCTATGGGGTGGGCAGGGGGCGTCGAGCGTGGTGTTTGTGTGGATGCGAGAGGGGGTTCCTGACATTCGCTAACAGAGAGCGCAGCATTTGGAACTTTCCCCCTGAGCTATATTTAATCCATTACGGAGAAGCAGAGCCGCACTTATCAGCGATCAGACTTTTAGCTAAAGAGATGCCCAATTAATTACCTTCCCACACAGCACTCGGCATGTTTTGGGCTCTAAAAATACCAGAGTCTCTAGCTCTCCATCCTGTCTTGGATCTCAGAAGCTGCTCGCGCTACGAGAGAGGACGCACATATGGCTGTTTTACAGCGCACCGTAAACATCGGAGATAAACAGAGGAATGTGTGATTTTAATTTCCTTGCCGGGTGTAATATAAAGTGGAGGGAAGACAAATGAGCAATCGAGAAGTCACCGCAGTACTGACCTCTCTGGGGCCTGGCGGATGACAGCTCACAAACGTATAAAAAGATAAACAAGCAGAAGCGACGGCAAACAAAGCCAGAAAATGACATCCATTCAAATCCCACCATCTGCGAGCACAAATGGACATTATATACACAAACACAATGGGAAATGGTAAATAAAGGAGTCAGGGGACAAACCGTGCACCATTTGCGAGTGTGTGAGCGGCGGTTGCTAGCAGATAACGTTCAGGAATCAAAATGAAACCTGAATTAGGACAAAGGCCCTGTTTGTACAGTCAGTTAAATGTGAAGCGATCACTATTTGTGTGCTCTAATGTGAAAAAATAGGAAAACAGGCATCCAACGCTCCATTAGAGTTAGCTGTCTGAACTTTGCAGAAGTGCTTTCGGAAATATAAATGCAATTGTTTATTGTTGTACATTTACAAAATGCAAGAGAAGTCTAAATCAAATGAACCCTTAGAAGTCTCTGCAAGCCCCGTGTGTTTGCCAGCCTATGAAGTAGGAGGAATTTCAACCCAGCTATTGTTTCATTTTGATTTCAAATGTTATTAGTTTTGATATTTTTGGTTATGACACAAAATTTGCAGGGAGGGAAAATGTGCGATCGTCTTTCAGTTTCGTTTTACAGCCTCCAAATCGGTGCCATCATTGCCATCTAGTGGTGAAAAGAAGGGATAACCACTGGAAGTACAAGATATGTGATATGGCTTGTGTTTTTCAAAGTTCTGGAGCAAAAAAAGTACAAAACTGTACAAAAAAATGCTTGGAACAATGATTAAGGTTTTCGAAAGGTTTGTCTGGTTTTTTTTTTTTTTAAACAATTTTCAAATTGTTTTGAGCTTGTCTTTGTTTTATTGGGGAAATTATGAATTTTTATTTTGTCCCAATACTTGATTTTTGTCAAAAAAATAAAAACGATTTGTTGTAATTATGTTTGAGATTTTTGCAGTAAAAAAATGACAAAATGTACATCTCAGAATTGTATTTTTTGTGCAAATTCAGGATTTTTGTCGAATTGTAATGTAATGAAAAAAAAATACTGGGGTTGTACTTAAAAATATCAAGCATTGCCACAAAAAAGATCATTTATTAGAGCATATTTTTAAAGACTTCCAATGATTAATACATTTTTTTTCTTTTTTTCTTGATTCTGCACAATTATAATCTGGTGTGTGATCCACCAGATATACCAAACAGTTGCTAATTATCATCAATGTAAAACCCAGTTTATAACTGAAACAAAAACAGCGGTGTAGGAGGCTGACAACTGGGAGAGGAACAGCCAAACTCTGCTACTAAGGTGATGGCAAGATTGAGCACAGCAAACAAAACACAAAGTAGTGTGAAAGGGGTGCGGGGCTAATCAGCATTGCAAGGTAAAAAACGTCAGGCTGACTAAAAACAGAGTTGACTGAGGGAGACTCGACACCGTGGCCCATCGAGCTCGGAGCCCAGGGATCTCTAAGGAGGTCACCGAACCAACCGGGGTGAGGGCACCCTGGGAACTCCCTACCACAAAGCAAGAACTGAGTGATTCTTCATTTTAATTATTTGTTATGAACCTTTTTAATAAACGCCCCGTACGGCCTTGATTAGTGTGTGTCCGTGTCTCTCTCTCTAGTTAGGCTGCATCAACAAGGCCTCTCCCAGACAAAGATTTCAAAGCAGACTGGGGTTTCAAGATATGCTGCTCGAGCAGAGAAATGTTGAGGATCATGCAGTGGTAACCCATTTATTGAGTGAAAAAGTCTGGCCAAAAGTGGTCTTCATACAGTTGAAGGCAAAAGCCATACCTCAGATAGGTGAACAAAGCCAAGAAACCCAAGAATACGTGAAAGAAAGTGAGTAGAAAAATGGCAGCAGGTTTTCTGGACTTATGTAAAATTTTGAAATATTTACAACATTTTTTTAAAATAAGGTCTGGAGGGTGGTACAATCATGAGTTTCTGAAGGTACCAGTGAAGCATGGTGGAGGTTTCTTGAATGGAGTTAGAGATTTGATCAGGATTGACGGTGTTCTCGATGAGAAATACATGCAGATTCTTATTCACGGAGGCACATGATTGGCACCAAATTTATTCTGCTGCAGGACAATTGTCCCAAACAAACAGCAAAACAGTATAAAAAAAAAAAACAAGAAATGCTGAAAGTGGTCCCCGCAGAGCCCTGATCTCAATATCAACAAGTGTGTCTGGAAACAGAAGGACGGGTGAAAGCTACCTCCACAGATCTGTGCTTAGTTCTCCAAGATGTTTGGAGAAAAAACAAATAGATATTGACTTGATTTAAATTGTTCATTGGTGAAAATAAATGGTTAATACTTCCATGCTTATGCTTTTATACAACAGAATGCCACCTAGTGGCAACATGGAATATCCCATTTTCTTCAGTTTTATCCTGCTGTTTCAGACTGTGTTGTCTAAGGGACCAAGACCTACGAGAAGGTCAAGAGCAAGTTTATAAAATCAACAATACGTCAGTTCTTTTTAGTTTTCTTGTAAAATTTAGTTAAATTCCAGGCTTCATACGATCACCATCAAACTCTTGCTGTCTCATCTAAAGGCCAAATTGTGAAACGTTTTGGACGAAATGGAACGGTTAACGCTTGGCGCTCTACTAAATTTCAATGTTTGACCATGAAGCAAGAGGCTCTTAATAACTCAGCCATACAATGTCCAATCAGGATGAAACTTCTGTTAAGAGTCATGTCTGAGCACATCTAAGTGTCTGTCATAGCGCCACATAGTGGCCCCTAACAACATCCCTTTTCTGCTCTTTTGTACTGTAGACTGTGTTTACACTACGTTTGAATTTTGGAACACTTATGTAAGACCTACCAAAACTGACAGGAAGTTTTGCAAAAAAAATTATAAAATTTTGGTATTTTGGCACATTCTGTACTTTATTGGACTTCTCTTACAGATTGTATCTGTTCACCTCCAAAATCCTTCAGTACCATCTGAAGCTATATGGGATGTTAAACTGTGAAGCTTTTTTGAATTTGTTAAACTATGTGCGCACAGAGGCCGTCAAAATTCCACGTTTCACCAAAAACAGGAAGTTGTTAATAACACAGCCGTACAATATCTGGGCGTTCCCACATTTACCAACTATGTTAACAGTCCACGTCTGAACACATCTACAATGTACACTCTCTGTTGTAGCGCCACCAGGTGGCCACAGAAAATTTTCATGACACTTTATAATGTGATTTTCTTTAGTAAAATTGGCTGTGTTGTTCAAGAATTTTAACAATTCTCACTTGAATACACTTCCTAAATACACTAAATTGAACTTTAGTGTGTAGTGCAACAATCTGGCCACAGAGAGGCGATGTCGCCGGAGGTACTCAAGCCCTTTGATCGCTGCATGCAGCCTTCATTTTCTTATTATAGTTCAATAAAGCCTTTTTACTTCATTTTTGTCATCGCGCTCTTTTGCACAATTTGTATAAGTTATATGTTTTATTTACTATACATTTTGTAATACTGCAGAGAGAAATATTTTGATAGTTTGAATGGATAGTTATATAGAAACCTGGGAAAACCAGAGTGTAAGATATTCCTCATTTGTTGCGTAATGTGGTGTGCAATCTAACATGCGAAAAAAAAAAAACGATCGGATCAGGAAATATCAGGATCGGCAGATCTCAAACTCAGCAACGGTGACAAAAATCCACCTACTATCAAAGCAAAGATCTTGGATTCAAATTCCAGAGAAAGTTCATTTGTATAAAAGCTTCTGTAAAAAGTGTTTCATTGCTAAACTCAAAATAAATCAGAGTTTCGAATGGTGCAAAGGTTCATTGCTCCTAGAAGATAAACTGCCAAAACTCAAGTTTAAGGTCAAAACGATGAGCGTTCCCATCCGCTACACCGTCACTTCCTGTTTACATCATAACGTTGTTTTCTTTTTTTGTGTTATTAAAGTTTTCATGAAGGTCAAAGTTAATGTTATGAATTACAAAAGCTTTTTGCACTAAGTGTTTTCTTTTGCTGTAAAGCTCAGCGCTTGGTGTCAATAAAATCTGCTCACTGCTGACACCAGTCTCTAGTGGCCAGTCGATGAACTGCGGCGTGAACGACGGAGGTTAAACTGTGCATAATTCAATTGTTGGACGTGCTGTGTAGGGTAGTGTTTAATTTTACACCTATTAGTAAGCAGAACTAGGCCAGAGCAGTGTGTTTTGTATTTAATGGCATGCATCGTGGTGCAGTTTCAAACACGATGCACACCAAATGTTCAAGAATGCATCGAAACGAGGTTTCAGAGCATGTCGTTTAGAGAACGAATAAAAAAATCCATCCCGATTGCAGCGAAACATCAGATGTTTTTCAGTTTTCAAGTGACGTTAATCTCATCAATTTATTCTCTCTCATCCATCCTTTATATCAACTTGTCAGGATTATGTGAATCTGTCTAAGGCAAAGGAGAAAGAGCCCATGAGCTCCTCCAAGGACATTGAGAGTCTCAGGAAAAGGATGCCACCGATGGTGCGCATCTTGGCTTTTGGGTAATCACTACACAAGCGTCATTTACACCAGCCTGATGAAATAGGTGCTTGGTGTCACCCACAGCGAGAAACACACATCTGATCACGAGAGAAAATTGAGCCATCAACTGATTCCAAGTCAAAGGATGAAAGGATCGTTT
The DNA here is from genome assembly GCA_007224835.1 of Danionella cerebrum. Classification (NCBI taxonomy): domain Eukaryota; kingdom Metazoa; phylum Chordata; class Actinopteri; order Cypriniformes; family Danionidae; genus Danionella; species Danionella cerebrum. The sequence goes on along the minus strand of SRMA01027053.1, from coordinate 180,049 downwards.
TGCATGTTTGCGTGGAACACAAGTATGAGGTTCAGTGCCTTCCCTCTTCTATTACCACTGTGTTTACACTGAGTGAAGAGGAAGGACAGGGATGTAGGTGCACTTGACGGCGTGCGTGTGTGCGCTGCATGCAATATTAGACCGACTGCTCACAATGAGACAATCTGAACAGCAACACAGTGTTCATAAGAGGACCTCCAGTCCTCTCCCAGAAGATCCCGACTATTCCTCACTGTCTGTTCAAGATATCCTCGCCTACAGGTACAGGATTGTGATCTGCTTAAACAAATATCATTTTCAAAGTGAGCAATTCCCTGGAAGTGCGTGATGTCATTTTGCCTTTTTCCTGTTTTCCTGCCGAAGATTAACAGTGCAAAAATATTTACGACACATTCCAGAAAACCAGCCTTGAAAACCCCTGTCTGCATTCCAGCAAAGCGCACCCCGAAAGCCAGCAGCAGAAGCTTGAGTGGAAAACAATCCACGGACACGCAGGACTCCACAGAGAGAAAACTTGCAACAGCACACAAACACACACACACATCTCAAATTTCAGGGAACCCTTGGATGCTCTGTCGTGACGGCGCAGGAGCATGTGCATGTGTGTGTATGCTTCCGTGAGCGTGTGTGTGTGTGTCTGTGTGTGTGTGTGTGTGTGTGTGTGAGTGCATGTGTTTCTTACCGGATGGCACGAAATGAAGAACTTTGTTTGTTTCCATCATTCCCTTCTCAACCCATAATCTTACTGTTCTCCTGACACTAATGAGGATAAGATCACCTCTGCTCCGTTCTCCTCTCTTCAATTCCACCTCTCCCTCTCCTTTTTCCTCTCTCTCTCTCTCTCTGTATCTATCTTTCTTTCTCTCTCTCTCTCTCGCTCTCTCTCATTCCTCAGACATATTTAGTGAGTCAGCCGTGTCCTGCCTCCGCTGAGCTGTGACTCTGGGTCCTACTGCCTACATTTGCTGCTTTTCACTGTCTGTACCTGACGCGTGCACTCATAAATCATCATGAGAACGCTGCCTGGCATTAGCAGTACTTCTGTGTCCAACGTTTTCCTGTCATCCAGCAGTATTTTACAAAATGTTTCATAAAGCATTAAATATAGTGAGTCTGTGCATTTGCATAGTGATGCTTCTGTAATATTTATGTTTTTCCATAAAAAGGAACATAATGTTCCACTTGCAAAGCAGACGTGCTGATAAAACACAATAGGCATTGAAGAAGTGAGGCTCTAGAAAACCTTTGATGTTATTATTTTTGTTGCATTACTGGATTTGGTGGTGCTTCCATTTTTGAGTAATTTGTCGCACGGGGAGCTGACACAGACACCTTCATTACAACATTTACAGTGTTACTGCCACAACTACTGGTGCCAATGGTGTGGACCTATATAAATAGAGCTCCGGTGTTAATGTAACACTATGCGAGTTAAATATATACTCCTCAAGTGTTAAATAAAACAACTCTGTGAGTTAATACTACTGGGATCCAAATGTACACTACAAAAAGAAACTCCACTCCGGTGTTAAATGCAACATGACGTGGATTGAAAAACACTCACATGGCCCTGTGTTAAATTCAACATTTTAAGTTGAGTAAACACTATTCCAGTGTTAAATGCATTACTGTCCAAGTTGAATAAAAACAATACTCGTCTTAAATGCAACACTGTGAGTAGAATAAACACCACACCAGTGTTAAATGCAACACTGTGAGTTGAATAAACACCACACCAGTGTTATATGCAACACTGTGAGTTGAATAAACACCACACCAGTGTTAAATGCAACACTGTGAGTTGAATAAACACCACACCAGTGTTAAATGCATCACTGTGAGTTGAATAAACACTATCTTCATCTAGAATGCAACACTGTGAGTTGAATAAACACCATACCAGCGTTAAATGCAACACTGTGAGTTGAATAAACACCACACCAGTGTTAAATGCATCACTGTGAGTTGAATAAACACTATCTTCATCTAGAATGCAACACTGTGAGTTGAATAAACACCATACCAGTGTTAAATGCAACACTGTGAGTTAAATAAACACCACACCAGTGTTAAATGCATCACTGTGAGTTGAATAAACAATATCTTCATCTAGAATGCCACACTGTGAGTTGAATAAACACCATACCAGTGTTAAATGCAACACTGTGAGTTGAATAAACACCACACCAGTGTTAAATGCATCACTGTGAGTTGAATAAACACTATCTTCATCTTGAATGCAACACTGTGAGTTGAATAAACACCACACCAGTGTCAAATGCAACACTGTGAATTGAATAAACATTACACCAGTGTTAAATGCTGCACTATGTGAGTTAAAAATACTTCTCAGGTGTTAAATGCAAGACTTTGTGAGATGAAAAATACTGCCTCATTGTTAATGTAACTCTATGTGAATTGAGAGCACACTACACTCAAGTTAAAATGCAACAATATGTGAGTTGAAAAACACTGCCACTGAATTAAATGCAATACTGTGTGAGCTAAATAAACCCTGCATTGGTGTTGATGTAACACTTTGTGAGTTAAATAACCCCCCCCCCTCTGATTTTTTATATGCAATACTACGTGAAATACTTCCAATGCGTTAAAGTAATACTATAAGATTTAAATTCAACACTGTGAGTTGAATAAACACCACACCAGTGTCAAATGCAACACTGTGAATTGAATAAACATTACACCAGTGTTAAATGCTGCACTACGTGAGTTAAAAATACTTCTCAGGTGTTAAATGCAAGACTATGTGAGATGAAAAATACTGCCTCATTGTTAATGTAACTCTATGTGAATTGAGAGCACACTACACTCAAGTTAAAATGCAACAATATGTGAGTTGAAAAACACTGCCACTGAATTAAATGCAATACTGTGTGAGCTAAATAAACCCTGCATTGGTGTTGATGTAACACTTTGTGAGTTAAATAACCCCCCCCCTCTGATTTTTTATATGCAATACTACGTGAAATACTTCCAATGCGTTAAAGTAATACTATAAGATTTAAATTCAACACTGTGAGTTGAATGAATACTACACTGGTGTTAGATTCAACACTATGTGAGTAGGTGGAGCATTCAGTGGAGTAGGTTGAGCATTAAGTGTAGTTCTTATTCATATTAAGAGAAACATCATACGAATGAATGTAATCATTTCATCATATTAAGGGACAAAAAAAGGACATAACGGGTCCTAAAAAGAATTCTGAAAGTGATGCATGATTTCTATTGACCCAAAATATTGTGATTATAATGTTCCCTTAATAGACCAGCTCTAAACTTATGACAGCAGAGAGGCGGTGTGTTGCCTCGATAGCATTTAAAGAGACAAAAAGCAAAACAGGTGTGATCTCAATGAGATTTAAATTATGTTTTTTTTTTTAAGTTTTTACAATATTCTACATGCTAAAGCTCACATAGATGCTATTCATTTTAATGATAATGATACGGGAGAAAGATGAGCATCACATTTTTGTCACATTTCTCAAAAGATTTTCTGTGTTGTATAATTTTATGGTTTATTAAGTCTTTATTGTTTGTAATGAAACCTTCCCATAGCTTGTGCTTAGTTTGATGTAATGAGAGGGAAGAACCTCCTACTGTGTACAATTTTTAAAATAAACATTAAGAAAAATATACCATTCCCACATCTTAACCAATAAATCTACATGCCTAAATGCACTGAGCTGCTGCCATGTGATTGGCTGAATAGAAATTTGCCATAATAAGCAGTTGGACAGGTGTACCTAATAAAGTGCCGGCGAGCTTAAACCTTTTTTTGTTATAAACTTTCAATCAGAATCTCATATGATGATGGATTACAGATTAAAGTAGAATCCCGTGGAGCTCTGTAACGATTCATCATTCCAAAGCTGCTTGTTTTACTATAGGATGGGTGTGTGGGGATCTGCTCTATACTCCAGACCTCACAAAAAGCCTTGTAAAAAAGAAAGGACCCCTCTTTACTTCCCTTCATTTTGTTGCCATCAAAGGCTTTTTCCAAAAAAAAAAAAAAACACACCTGCTGGCAGTGAATAAAATCGTTCGTAGAGACGTGTGCGTGTCTGTTGGTGAGTGTTTTGTTGGAATGTTCACTTAAACTATTGCGGTGTTATTAAATGGCCAGACATCATCTGAGCACACGAGAGGCCTAGCAATCAATTCACCACGCAGGCATTCGGCCTGCATGGGGTTAAACTGTGATGCTGGCACAGGATGCTGTGGGCAAACAGACTGAGGTCAAACTCTGACCTTGCTATTGTCCTTCAGTTTGACTGAGCTTTCCAGGGGTGCCAGCCAAACACAGGCCACAAAAGGAAATGATATCGCCTAGATTAGGGATGCCGTGTGCACTGGGTGAGAGAAAGAGGTGCCCACAATAAAGAGGCTTCTGGGAGACACACTGCCCCCTAGTGCGCTTTGTTGCAGCCAAAGGTCACAACTGGCACCGCACAGAGCGACCCTCTGTAAGCTCAGGCGCATTTAATGCACACTTTGTTCTCAGATTATAAACTGCACAGGAAATGTTGTGCTGTCTTTTGGATAAACAATGGATTATTGAGATTTAAGTGAAGCGACTGCTGACTCTCACATGTGCAATGAAAAAGATTTTGCTTTTGCTCAATGTCTCTGAATCAGCTACAGCTAAACAAAACAAAATATTCAGAATGTAATCAAAAGTTCTGAAGGAGTAGTGTTTTGTGTACAAAGTAGACATCAACGTTCTAAGTCTAAAATGAATTTTCGTTCAAAAGTTGGGATCATAGAAATAAACTTAGCAGGTGTATTAAAAGGTATGTATTCACTGAGCTTGTAAACACTTTGTAAAAACTACTGATGGAATCAGAGATTGTAAAAATGAATACAGGGTCTTTTTCCCATCCCATTACTTATTTTATGTAGTATTTTAGATCATTTTATTTATATTTTGAAGCAATTTCATAATGAATAGGTTTATTTAGATATTTGGTTTTTAACATCTAATATTTAATAATTAATTAAACTGTTTCTCCAGATCAAGATTCATTCTAAATCTGTTCAGACCAGTTTCTAGATCTGTTTCTCTAGATCAAGATCTCTTCGTGATCAGGTTTTCATAATCTAGATCTGATGAAGATCTGTTTCAGGCCCGTTTCTGGATATGTTTTCATCTATGTCAGACTGGTTTCTCCAGTCTCTATATATCTTTCTCCAAATACAGATCCATTCGAAACCTGTTTCCTCAGCTCTAGATTCATTCTATTTCTGCTTATCCTCATCTAGATCAATTGTAGATGTATGTAAGACCAGTTTCTATAAAGATCTTTCTCCAAATATAGATCCACTCTAAATCTGTTTCTCCAGCTCTAGATTCATTCTATATCTGTTTATATTCATCTAGATCCATTCTGGATGTATGTCAGACCGGTTTCTATATAGGTCTTTCTCCAAATATAGATCCATTTAATTTATGAAAATTTATCTCCAGATCTAAATCTCTTCATCTGTTCAGAACAGTTTCAAGACTTGTTTCACCTGATCTAGATCCATTCCTGATCTGTTTCTACGGATCTAAATCCAATTTACATCTGTTCAGACCAGTTTCTAGATCTGTTTTTCCAGATCTAGATCTATTCTAAATCTGATTAGAAAAGTTTCTAGACTTGTTTCACCTGCTCTAGATCGATTTGAGATACAATTCCCCAGATCTAGATCCAAGAGATGTTTCTCCAGATCTAGATCTCTTCATGGTCGGTTTCAGACCTGTTTGTTGCAATCTAGATCCTTACTAGATATGTTTCTCCAGCTCTAGATTCATTCTAGATCGGTTTATCCTCATCTAGATCCATTCTAGATATATGTCAGACCGGTTTCTATATATATTTCTTCAAATATGGATTGATTCTATATCAGTTTCTCCAGATCTAGATCTCTTCATCTGTTCAAAACAGTTTCAAGACTTGTTTCACCTGATCTAGATCCAACCCAGTTCTGTTTCTGACTATCTAGATCCAAGATCTGTTTCTGACCATCTAGATCCAAGATCTGTTTCTACGGATCTAAATCCATTCTAGATCTGTTTCTCCTGATCTAGAGCTATTCTAAATCTGTTCAGAAAAGTTTCTAGACTTGTTTCACCTGCTCTAGATCCATTTGAGATACGATTACCCAGATCTAGACCCATTCCAGTTCGGTTTCTCATTATCCAGATCCCAGATCAAGATCTCTTCATGATTAGTTTCAGACATGTTTGTCGCAATCTAGACCTGTACTGGATCTGTTTCTTCAGATGTAGATCTCTTCATGATCAGTTTCATACCTGTTTGTCTCAATCTAGGTGTATTCTAGATCTTTTTCTCCAGAATTAGATCTGTTTCCGAACAGCTTCCATGTGTTTCAGACCTAGATGTGTTTCTAGAAGGTCTTCAAGCTAAATGAAAGTGAAGTGAAAGTGACATGAGGACCATGTGACATTTTGGCATGTTACCCATCCAAGTGCACACACAGCAGTGAACAAATACACCGTTAACACACACCGGAGAAGTGGGCAGCCATAGCTGCGGCGCCCAGGGAGCTGTGGGGAAACTGGTGACTTGATCAAGGCCACCACAGTAATAGTTGTCATAGGCGGGAGAGAGTTTCACTCGTCCCATCTCTAGATTGGAGCTGGGGATCGAACCAGCAACCTTTTAATCTCTAGTCAATCACCTTATCCACTAGGCCACGACTGCCGACATGATGTTCACATGATGTAGGTGGTGATCACTTTTTTATTGTTATCTAATGACAAGTACTTCTTAGTTCACAACCTCTTTAAAAATACTATCTCCACAGATCAATTTTGACATGTGAGCTGTGACCACTGAAACTATCGGTACACAGAGCGATCGAGGTGACTCTCCACTCCTGATAGCGCTTATGAAAGGTCATGTGCACATTAGAACAGAGCCTTAGAGAATTGGGAGAACTTCGCCAGGCCCGCCAATCTTATGTCTGCATGGCTACCCAAAGAAGTAAAAGGATGCACAGAGTGACAAGCTGGTGCAGGGAGAGAGAAATTCTGCTGGGGAACCCCAGCCATGGAGGAGGATTTAAGCTGGACATCTGCTGCCCACATCAACACTGTTGGCACCAGGCAAATTTCTTTGAAGTGATGATGTCCCATGTGGAAATGACTCTTTCACACTGTCACACATCACACGTTTCCAAGAAAAGCACCTTTGCGACACCTTCAGGAGTTTCTATCTCAGTGGGTCGGAACTGTCTGGCAGCACGGTATCAGCCGGTTGGTTGCATTGTTTTGAGCGAAAAGGATGCAAACTGATTCAAAAATTGTGTTTCTTTTTTTTTTCCCTTGTCCTGTCCTGCTCAAAAGCCATCACATGGGGGAGTACATGCCTTGCTGAGTTGGACAGTTTTGCTTTCTCCAGAGGAGTAAAACACCTGGTGTGGTGTTTTCTCCTCTGGATTGGAAATTTGAATGTATTTATTAAATATTTATTAGTTGTGGTTCCCGCGAGTCAGTTTATAATAGTTGTGTCAGGACAAGACAGTGCCGAACCAAAAGGGGGAGTGGACAAAGGATTGGGGAAGGGTGAAGGTACACAAGTGAAAATGAAAGAAAGGAAGAGGAAAAGACGAAGAGAGGAAAATAATAATAATAATAATAATAATAATAATAATAATAATAATAATAATTTAGAAGTGAAGAAAAAAAAAAAAGAATTGCAAATGAATAAAAAATAAAATAAATAAATACCTACCTGAACATGACGCATAAGTCCTAGTTACAGTTCATTTTGTCCATGTCCGTTTGTTATTGTTCATGTAAAACAGTTATTGCAGTTTGTATATCCAGGCACACATACACACATGTTTAAATATACATACATACACAGCCAATATCTTAAGTGAGGTGATAATAATGTTGTATGCTTTAAAAGGCAACTAAAAAATTGTGTTTCTCGTGGAACATCACATCCAATAAAACAAATTATAAGAACTCAATTCGAAGAGTTCTTAGCAAGAGGATTTCCAAACTGTCTGCAAAGCAGCTCTCTGTGAGGTAATCGTTGGCTCATTCAGAATATTTAACGTGGCACAGACATATTTCTTGTAAATTTGGCAACAAAGAAAGAGTTTAAATATGCAAGATGATTGTAGCCAACTTTTTAAGAAGTTTTGCTGAAATATAGTAGATGCTGCACAGGTTTGGGATTACAATACCTTTAAAATATATATATATACACACACTTTTATTTATATGTATTGTATGTTTGACAATTTAGTGGATGGATTGGGATTCAAAGCATTTTGGGGACATATACAGATTTTGTAACCAATCTTTCAAAATAAATCATTTTGGAACCAAACTATTCAAATAATGGGCACTATACAAAACAGTTCTAAAATCTTTCTCTTACGAGTCAAAATCTAATTCTCTAAAGAAACGTATAGATGGGCAGATGTTTAATTGCTAAAAAGGCTTGCCATATGTCTAACACTTTAATGGCAGGCAACAAAAGTGATCAGCAGAAAAAAACGATAAGTAACTCTCTTGCTAGCTTGAGGTAACAATGTCAGCTGGGGAAAAAATTATCTGCAATATTCACACAGAAAAACTCTAATGGATCTAAAAGCTGGGACAGTGGCAACAAAAGAACTGGGAACGTTTGGCAAGCCACAAACACCTGTCTGGAACATTCCACTGTTGAACAAATTAACAGCAAACAGGTGCGCACCAAAACTGGGTATAAAACAAGGACCTCCGACCACCACAAAAGAGTTAGGAACAACATTACTCCACATAAAATAAACCACCATCTGCAGCACATCATCTGCAGAGAATCCAGAGAAACTTTTGCACTTGTGTGGCATCATTGAATGTCCATGACTTTTGATCCCTCGGGCAACATTTCATCAAAAACAGACTTCACTCTGCAAAGCTTTGGAAACCATCATCCGTCAAAAACACGATTTCTCATAGTCAGTGATTTAAAAATAGACCTCGGCGCTCTATCATGATAGCTCCTCTGCACACAAGTGACAATCTACAGCAGCAAGGTCAAGCCAATGTAAATTAAAGCCTATGGTGATCATTGTTAACAGTGGGAGCACGCTCGAACAGCTGCGTTCAGTGGGGAAACAATGTAATAGTGAGCCATGTTTTGTGCAAGTTCTCCCACTTAAACTTCTAATGCTTCATCACATGTCTACCTCAAAGTTTTAAGGAGTTAATTGGTGAATTCTTCTGTAAAAGAAGTATTCGGTCATCTACAAACAGACCTGTCACTGTATTGATGGCTGCATTACCAGTTGATGATCCGAGAACCTGTCCACAACCTCGAGCAGTCACACTCCAAACTCTTTTGACAGCTCTTTGGCTTTGTCCATAGTGGACACTAGAGACAAAACTGTAGACCCACAGCAGACACCAAATCTGTGACTGGTGCGCATGGAGTGAAAAAAAAACAAGTTTGAGAGTAATAAGAAGAATACAGAAGACATAAAACACCACTGATAGTCTTCCTCAGTCTGGAGTGCCACTCAAGGTCTCCCCCGTGAGGTAAAAATGATCACTGTGAGCAAAAAAAGCCACAAAGCCACAACCTTCAGAATCAGTGACACACTCCACACTCAAATCCTGCAGTGCCATGCCCAGGTTTACCAGTTGATGATCCAAAAGAGGATTGGGAGAATACCTGAAGGTCCAAAGAAACAAAAAAATCCAAACTTTTTAGTAAAAACTCAACTTGCTGCATTTGGAGGAGAAACAAGTTGAATCCAAAGCACTCCCTACACAGATTGTGGAGCATGGGCATGGAAACATCATGCGTTGTGGCTGTTATTCTGCAAAGGGACCAAGACGACTGATCCGTGTAAAAGCAAAGAATGAAAGAGACCAGGTATGGTGAAACCTAGAGTGAAAACCTTCCAGCAGCGAGGGCATTGAAGACGAAACCATCTTCAGGGGCTGCATGCAGTAAATAATTAGCCTTAACTACACGGCGCTAATGTAACTATACACTCCAGCAGGAGAGAACGCGGCGTCATTTTTCAAGAAACGCACCGAGCCGTTTTTAATTTTCAAGCAGTGTGTCAAACACTGTGATTGCTTCGTTGGGTCACATGTCTTTAGCCTTTAAAGGCAGCAATAGGTGGCGCTCGAGAACAAAACGAGGCGCTGTACTCCCAAAAGGGCAGAAGCAGAAATAAAGCCGAGTCAACCCCTTTTGAACCAAAATCATTGTTTATTGTGTTATCTATGCCTTTTTATCTCTGCACCTTCTCGTTTCCCTCTGGATGTGGCTCTCGATGGCTGCAGATAATCACAGACATTATTTTAGTCAGAACACATGGCTCGTTTGTGACTCGCCGACAGAAGCAGATATTTGAGACGCATTTTGTACTTCGATCTGTTCGATTTTCACACCCATTACATGTGATTCTGGACGTAAACTCGGGGCTAAAATCATGCAAACCGGCTTTAAAGAGAAGTGGTTTGTGGTGCCAAAATGCAGTGCAGGGGAAGCATAGGTGTGTAAAAGCCTTTCAGCATGACAATGATCCCAAACATACCACCAGGGCAATGAAGGAATGGCTTTTTAAGAAGGTCCAGGAGTGGCCAGATCTCAACACTATAGGAAATCTTTGGATGGTGATGAAAGTCTGGGTTGCCCGGCGGAAGCCCCAAGGACAAGACAAAACACCAGCAACAGTGTGTGAAAACATTGAATCATTAGCAAGACTGTATAGCAAAGTATTGAGATTAAATTGTGTTATTGACCAAAAACCAATTTCCACCATAATTTGGAGATTTAAGACGGGATTGATATTTGCACGAATTTCCGGACGGTCTTCATCAGGGTCGAGAAAATATTGATGCAATGACGCTCCCTGCCTGAAGATGGCATTAGTCGTACAACAGCTGCGCTCTGCTCCACACGGGGAAACAGGAAAGATAATGATGACAGAGAAGAAATCAATGAACACACAGAAAAAATCACGAATCTTGAGCGGTTTCTTCTGTTGGTGGCAAGAATGTGAAAAAAAAAAATCCCTAAATCCCAGATGTTTTTAACCCCTTTTAAAAATCAATCTGCAGATTACAAAGAATTATTACGTTAAAGATGAAATCGATTTTCATTCCAGCACATCGATGTACATCACAAAGTTATGGATTAAATCAGTTTATCGCCGGGCCCAATGGCGCACTATTTCTTTTCTGTACGAAACCGCTATGAAAATGTAAGATGAGAGGTTTTTTACGGTTTTATTGGTGACTATTTGAATAGGATGCATCTCCACCCATCATCCACCCACTCTAATAAACATTTTGACTGTGTGGCTGAATTGGTGAAAAACGGCAAAGGCCTAAAAAACGACCCATTTTTCCTCCGCTCCTCCGCTGTGGAGTACAATGAGCACGACACACACCATTACAATACGACACATACAACTCAATCACTGGCAGAGGCTCTACTGGCAACCAGTCCAAGCTCTGTGTCGAAAGAGAAGCTGGGATCGCTCCATCTCTGTTTAACGTGAGCCTAAATGTGCAATTACGAGAAAGCAGGAATGGATAATGAAATGGAATTAGCAAACAGAGGTGTTTTTGGAGGGAAGCAGATCTGTTGGTAAGCCAGGTGTTAATTGATAAAAAGGGCCAGGGTTATCCTGACTAAACAAAGCCATTTAGTCAGAGGATGTTGTACATTGTTCTCCAAAAAACTGGAAAATAGACGTGATCCGCTGAGATTAAAGCTATATTCAATATTAATTTCATATGTAAAATGTAAACACGAAACACAACGTAGCCCGGTAAAGTAGCCAATCAAACTAGCATCAGTAACACGCTGGATGCAAAGGACTCAGGTTTGCTAGAGAGCATTGGCATTTTTGGTGCAACATCATTCTCCAAAACCAAACACGTCTTTTACCTTGTTCTGTCCTGCTTAAAAGCCACCACATGGGGGAGTAGGTACTTAATTTGAGCTGGTCAGCTTCGTTATCTCCAGGGGAGTGAACACCTGGTGTGGTGTTTCCTCCTCTGGATGGAAGCAGTGAATTTATGTAGTTATCTATTCATTTATAATTCCCATGGACCAGTTCACATTGATTACATCAGGACAGGAGGGTGTTAAAAAGAAAAGGGGGGAGTGGATGAGAGCTGTAGGTGAGGGGGAGTGGGAAGAAGAATACCTACCTGAACACACCATGTACGTTTGTGACAGATCGTGCTGTGCAGTTTTTATCATGTGGTGTCCTTTGTAAACCAATTGAAAAATAATGTTTAAAAAAATAATCGCCCAGTATGGCATGGAATGAAAACCAACGCTTTCGTGCACATTAATACATTTCACAAAGTTATTCTCAGCTGTTTGTCATGAATATAAACAGAAACAGGCCACGTTTCACCTTTATGAGGAAGATGAGCTCACACCGGGAAACACTCCTGCAGCTAAGAACAGGAAACTGAAGCTACATTTCTCACCTGGTTTGATAAATCTGCTGCAACATTCAGATGGTAGGGTCAGAATTTGGCATCAGTATCATGAAAGCATGGAACCATCCTGCCTTGTGTCAATGGTTCAGGCTGATGGTGGTGGTGTTATGATGTGGGAGGTATTTTCTTGGCACACTTCTGGGCCCACAGTCTCTCTGAGAACTGTTCGGACCATCTCCGTCCCTTTATGACTACAGCGTCCTCATCTTCTGATGCTACTTCCAGCAGGATAATGCTCCATAAAGGCTGAATCATCACAGGCTGGTTTCTTGAACATGACGATGAGTTATATACAGTGAACCCTCGTTTATCGCGGTAGAAAGGTTCCAGAACTGGCGACGATAGCTGAAAATCCGCGAAGTAGGGACACCATGTTTACAGTATTTATTTAACAGGTATTCAGTCTTTTAAAACCCTCCCTTTACACAAAACTGTTTACAAACCACCCTTTACAGTAATGTACAGATATCTACAATACAATTATTAATGGAATTCATGAAATATTTGGGGTCTTCATAAATCACTTTTGAAATTTCCGGAAAATCCGCAATATATTCAAACATAAGCTAAATTTACCTAATGTATAGCCATTTTCTCTGTTTCTCTCTAAATATCCTACCTCTCATCACTGGCCTGTCCCCACCCTGTGGCCAGAGGGGTCCCATTTCTCTACATGTAACAGCGTATGTGACAAATAAAAGGCTATCTATCTCTCGGCAAAGTCATGAATCCGCGATAGTCGAACCGCGAAGTAGCGAGGGTTCATTGTACTCAAATGTTCTCCATAGTCACCAGATCTCAATCCAGTAGAGTACGACGGGAGATTCACATCATGAATCTGCCGCAACTGTGTGATGTTCTCAAGTCAATGTGGAGCAGACGCTCTGAGGAATGTTTCCGGTGCGTTGTTGTGTCAAAACGAACCCCAAATGTTGTGGAAAATAAAGCGAATGTTAAAGTGAAGCAGGCAGAGACCAATGTTTACCATCTAAATAAAACGTGTTGCGGTCCTTTGAGCACCAAATGCATTATTTGATGTTTCATGGCGGAGTTTTCTTTAGAACAAACACTCAGGTCAAGTCCTGTGATAGCCATCTCTTCTTGCATCTGCTAACACGCGGCACACACACACAAGCTCTAAGAGTTGTATTGTATCTTCAGGAAGAGGCAACAGCCGAAGTGAGCGAACAACAAAGGGTGGAGGTTCCTTCCCCTGGACCCTCACCTACTGTAAGTACTGCATCAGTGAGAGTGAGTGCATGTGCACGTGCATGTGAAAGAGTGCGCACGTGCGTTTGCTGAGCTTTGGGATGAGGAAAAAACACATTTTTATCTTTGAAATGCTTCAAACCATTAGTGGGACGCTACTGTGAAACAGCCTTTTTGAGGCTTGTGAATCCACAACTGAAGAATGCAACAAAACTTCAGAGATACCTCACACTCGCAGAATGGTAGGAGCTTCAAGGACGCAAGAAAATCTGGGAGAAAACTTGTTATGACTGCACATCGACGAAGGAAACGGTCCATTACGTTACTTTTAACAATAAAAGAAAAGCGTCTCTGCTGCTGTGAATCCTCATGCTCGCTAAAAGGTTTTGCACAGATTAATAAACGGAGTATTCACTAAGATCAGAAAGCCTGATAGCCTTTAGCTTTGCGAGAATAACAGCTGAAAGGCATAATAAAAGAGATTAATCTGTTTCTTCCCTCGTTCATTACTCAAAGAGCATGGGAGACACCTTTCTTTGTTACAGATCGTGATGCTAATTATGATGTTGCTTTAAATCAAGGCAGAATTATTTATGATGTGGTGGGATTGGTCTATTTGCTCATAAACAGACAGAGGCAAGGCAGAATACAACAGGTGCATTACGATTGGTTTTGAAAGCACAAAGGAGAGGCTTTTATTCTATTAAAGCACCTAAAGTACATTCCTGTAGCCTACCAAACGGCAACTTCCTGCTCTCCCTGGGGATTTAACAGGTCGAACATTCCTGAAATAACAAAGGAATCCTTAAAGTATGCGGTTTCTGAAAAAGCTTGGAAATCTGTGGCCCGGGCCGCCCACATACACAGTCGAGGTAGCCAATCAGCGGAAAGGGGCGTGTCTATTCAGGAGGGTTCGTGATTACAACCAATTACAGAGAGCGACAGGTTAAAATGGATGGAATGTGGAGTAAAAAAAGCATATGATAAAGCACAAAGTCAAACTCGGTGAAGTTGGGATCGGGCCTTTCAGCGTTGGAGAGGTGTAACATTATATTGTGTCCAGACCCCTCCATAGCAACCAAACTGTTTACCATAGCAACCGATTTCACATGTTTTATCTTGGCTTAAGAAAATCATAGAGACATTGAGGTTACTTTATTTTACACCTATTGAAAAGAGGTACATTACAATGTGTCCTGACCCCTCCATAGCAACCAGATTTTTTACCATAGCAACCAATTTCATATATCTTTATCTCGACCTAAGAAAATCATAGCGATATGGAGGTTACTTTATTTTACACCTATTGAAATGAGGTACATTATATTTTGTCCTGACCCCTCCATAGCAACCAAACTGTTTACCATAAAAACTATTTTGCATATCAATATTTCAGCTTAAGAAAATCATAGACATGCAGGTTGCTTTATTTTACTCACATTGACAATATTTAAAAAAGTAAACGGCACTAGGACAAGCCAAAATCAAAGTTGTGTGCATCTGACTCAGCAGATTCCTACAAAATGGTTTATCACAGATGAATTTGTGAGGCGGGGGCGGGGCTATCAAAAAAGTAAAGAGAGCCCATTTTGGCCAGTTTGTTTTTGCGAATTCACACGTCAACATCGACTCCCAAAGATTACAGACTGCACCTTTAACTTAAAACCGTATTTACTCACCTGGAGCAGTGTTTTGGGGCAGTCTGTCCCAGTGGATAAGGTGATTAACTGGAGATCAAAACGTTGCTGGTTTGATTCTCGGTATCCAACAATAAAAATGTTAGTTTAAGGTCAATCTGGCACTAAGAGGTTGACAATCCGATGTCACATGGTCTGTTAATATTCATGACAATATTCAACTTTCCAATCACTGAGTGTTTGTTGAAACAACATAAATATAGTTTATTCTTGTACAATACTCACACTGCGCTGGATCACTTTACAAAAGAGCGTTTGTTGAAGGATACCATTCTTGTTTGACCTAATACACATCCATAAAATTGGAATCTACCTGTGCCTATAGTGCCTCTTTGTCTTGTGTTTTCTGTCTGTTGCTTCTAGTAATGACTCGCAAATGGGCATTTTGTAAAAGCGACAATATGGGATTGTCATATTGTCATTGCCGACGACTGTGGACCAAAACAGCTAATCGATTAACGTCAGTCAAATAATGATAAGTTTGTCGACCACAGTAATGGTCCTACACAAACTGTTTTTGCTGTTGTGCATTATTTCTGTACTACTGC
Organism: Danionella cerebrum; assembly: GCA_007224835.1. Taxonomy (NCBI): domain Eukaryota; kingdom Metazoa; phylum Chordata; class Actinopteri; order Cypriniformes; family Danionidae; genus Danionella; species Danionella cerebrum. The sequence goes on along the minus strand of SRMA01027053.1, from coordinate 164,093 downwards.
ATCTGTTTGATTGTGCTCCCACTGTTAACAATGGTCACCAGAAAGCGTAAATAACAAAGTTGAGACGTTCCTGAGCAATCCTCCACTTCTACACTGCTCTATTAAGCTCAAACTCTAAGTCTGTGAATTCAAAAAATGAGCAGACGCCTATTTATATGCAAATCTGCTCCCTGCTATCTGATTCGTTCATGATTGATCACGCCCCTTCCTTTCAGGGGTTTTGACAATTTAAGCAGCTTTAACCAACAGGAAAGTGTCGTTAAGCTCTGGTGTGCATATACAAGTGCTATTTATTCAGATCAGATCTCGGAAATCAGATCAGCAAATTAAAATGAAGGGTTTTATTCTGTTTTGAAGCAACAAATTTCTGTAACATTTCAGTTTATAAATACATGTATAATTCCTCTAAGCTCCCCTGCTGTTTCAAAACATAAAATTCGTCTCTCGAGTCACATAATAAGATTGTTTCTGGCTGCTGTAGAATAACTTATAGCTGTTAAAACTCCTTAACTAAACTGTATAGTTTTATGTACTTTTTATAGATAAATTTTATAAACTTTATGATTAATTGTAACAGTTAATTAAATTGTAACATTTGGGAGAAAGTCAACACGTTAATCAAACATTCTTGCAGACAGGGTGAAAAAAAAATACATTTCTGAGTGAAGAGGACCTTTAAAAGTTTTAGCTAATTTATCATAGTGTAACTTTTTATACCAATTTGTTTTCAATCATAATCATTAGACATCTCAATGCTTGCTTAAGCTCCAAAATACACTATTTTTACATGATCAGCCTAAAACTCACTTTTTAATTAATTTTCTGAATTTTTTCATATTTATGCTGGTTAAGATGAGCAGCATTTATCATTTTTGCAACTTGACTGGTTTTTAGTTTGGTGCAAGATAATGGAAACGTGGCAGACAAGCTGTAAGTTTGGATTATTGGCAGGCACATGTACAATTTTTCAATGTAATGGATAAAATTATGAAAACAATTATTCAGTTAGAAAAAAAATTCTACATTAATTGTGAGCAGAGTTTAAGATTATTAAACAAGAAATAAAATATGTTACTGTGTTTAACACAGGAAAATTACAAAAAAAAGAGTATGGGAAACTCAAAAACTGAAGTTAATCATCTTTAACTCCATTAATTGCAACTTCAGCTATAATTTAGAGTTTGTTTGCTACCTTCTTTTGTCATTTTATTGTAGATGTGCTGCATGGTTCCAGTCAATTTCTTCATAATGCATGACCTTGTGCACAACTTCGGTGCTAATTTCTATCAATAAAAGACCATTACCTTTTATAAACACTATTTGAGGATTTTCCAGTGCCCTTAAGTGCTGCAGGACTTAAAGCGTAGAGGATGGGGTAAAATGGTTATAGTAAAGTACATTTACGTTGAGTAAATGTGTGGCTCTCTCTGTTGAGCTAAGCACGATACACTTAAGCTACACCACAATTTATCTACGAATGTTTATAATAACATTTCAAGAGGACATCCTTACCTTCAGCAAAGCGATTTACCGTCACTCCCGTCATGTCTTTCCCGTCTTTATCCGTTTTCATGGTGCCTTTCAGTTTAGTCCAGCACTAAAGTCTGAAATCACATTCAAGGGAAGGTTTTCTGAGAGCTAGTTCGCAGTTATATCCAAACTAACAGTTCAAGTGGTTCTCTTTTCTCCTGAGGGTGAAACAGTGGCATGGTCGCGGCGCGAGTGTTCCGCAGGTGTGCATGACAGCCGCTCACGAGCGCGAGGACTAGCGCTCGACCAATCACGTGCCGGGAAACGCTGCGCTCGGTGGGAAAGGATGAAACTGCATCAGTCCTCCTCGATCCTTCATCTTCTATCCCAATAGGGTAACCGGGGACTGCTGGTGCTCGCGGTGATACCCCTGGGAGAACTATAGTCGATCCATCGCAGCGCCACAATCAGTCACGTGGGCAATTCAGTTAATCAACCTGGCACAATGAAACCGGAAATTGAACTTACTTTCTTGGTTATTGAAATAAACTCAACAAAGATACACTTTAACTTATACCTCAACAGATTTCATTAAACTACTTTATATTCCAACCTAATAAAGGTTAATGAAGAATCTTCAACTAACCGCCAGAGGCGGACTACTGACGTGAGAGGGTCCCCGTTGACAAGCATGTTAAAATTCCCAACTTTAAACATATTTTCTCTGTAATGTTTTCGATGAATATCTCTTAATATAATCATCATGAAATTTCTATTGGGATGAACTTTTTATTTTGTACTCATTTGTTTAATTTGTATTAATTTATATTAATTTATACTATACTAAGTAAACCCTGTGATTTCTTGAGAGATAGTTTATAATCAGTTAAAACCTTTAGCCAATAAGGTATCTTCTCTGCGCTCATGTCCCACCTCTGTGAATCCGAGGGCCATTTTCGAGTTTTTGGCTATAATTTCTATGGCAAGCCGCTTTAATATTTATCATCTTGCCAAACTGGTCATAATGCTAATGCTAATTACAGATACGGTGGTATCCCGAAATACGAAATAAATCCGTTCCAGGGTGGCGTTCGTATCTTGAAGCGAGTTTTACATGTAAAACACCTAATCCGTGCAACGGCTCTCAGAAACAACAGAATAAGTAGATGAAAAAATGGTACGACACCTTTTACGACACCTTGACTCTAACATTTGTTATAGAACATTATTGGTAATCTATACATAATGTTTTCTGATCTGATCTTAAAAGATTGTGTGCTGTACTGAGCCAAATTTTCTTGAGAGGAAAGCAGAAAGGATAACCCCACACAACATTTTTGATGTCTAAATTATCAAACACCAGTTCATAAATTTTCGTTTACTATATTGTACCTAATTGTCTCTGTGTGTAGATAAGACCTGATCAGATTACTAGTTTTGGGAGTTTCTTCAATCATTTATTAAGGCACTGCCGTTAAAAACCAGCTGTTAATCTGAAACTGAACTGCAATCTCCCTAAGTAGATACCACCAAAACAATTCAAAACGAAGGACATGCTGTACCCTGATTGGTAGCTTGCACATGCTTGATCTATTAAAATTCTAATCCACTCTTAAAATTAAAGGAATGACCAATTTCCCAAAATGTAGTTGAGTAAAACGTAAGACACTTGACTTAAAGTAAAAAGTCTCCCCAAATTAAAACACTTGAGTAAAATTCAGACACTTGAGAAAGCTACTTAAGTGCAGTACCAGATTTCATTTACTTCGTTACTGCCCACCACTGGTCAATGGCGAGTTGTAAGCATCATGGAAAGAGGAGCAAATGTTAAAAAGCCTATGAGTGACATCACCAACTCTCTACCAGGTTATATAGTGTTATCCTACCCTATAAAGATCTCATTTTCCTGCATATTCTTCTATTCTCATCTCAGATGAATACTCATCTATTCTCATTTTATTCCGTATGGACATAACTTTTGGGTTTTATCTTCGAAAGTATTTTCCGGCATGTAAAGCACAAAGTTCTATGTGCTGTATAAAAAGATGGTTAGCAATGCGACATTTTGAACTAAGACTGAATTTGCTTTGTTTTCATCAGAATGATCTTTCAGGTGTGCACTGTGGAGGAGAGCACTGTGTTAAAGGGTCTCAGTGAAGTGGACGATTGTCTCTCTTATCTGGTTCGCCCAGTTGAGTTGGTGGAGCCTCCGCTAATGAGCTGATGAGTTGAATTAGGTGTAGAAGATAAGAGAGACATTCACAGGAAGCAGCGCAGCGCGACGATTGAGAATCACTGATCTTTTATGTTCTGTCTACATAAGATATGGAGAGGAGACAGAACACACAATACCGTTCAAGGCTGCTCTTTGTGCTCGGATCAGGGAAAAGAACTCTCAAGCATCAAAACATGAAATGCAATAATAGCTCTGTGCATGTGGAGAAAAGGCTTTAGGAAGATTTGGAAAAATGATGGAAATGCAAAGTATATTTTTCCATTAAAGTACTTATTTGCATGGTTAAAGGAAAACGTTTACAATCTGTAAGACGTCAGATGTTCAAGGGTTGGCAGGAGCACAGCCTTTCGGGGGAGGTGGTCCTGGCGTGTCACTCTGGCAGAAAAGTCCCCGGGGATAAAAAGCATGGGATGTCTAGGGAGAGGGAACTAACCCCAGATCCACCGTACAAGAAGAAGAATCTGCAGAAGAGTGAAGATGAACAGAGATATCGAGAAAAACACACAGAAAGTGGTCCAATGAAACCCAAAAGTGTTCTTTCGATAATGTTTGTTTTGACGTGTACAATGAACCCGTGAAGCCTTCAGCAACCAGCTTCGGTGGAAGCAGTGGGGATGAGCCGTTCACTTAGTTGGTTCTGTGCTGTATGGAGATGCTACTCTGATTCTAATGGTCTCTATAAGCAGGAACATCTTGTTAATGATCTACTTGAATTATCTATGGCCCTAGGGATGATAATTAATTAGGGCTCGAGCAGGCGCATCGAACCCTATTGTAATTGCTCAGAGTATTATTGATTCGCAGCTTTCGCCGAATTTATAAATTTTTAATTTATATTTTCCATTCATTTTACAACTCATGAGGTAAATAAAAGTGTGACTTTCCATGTACAATGGTAAATCTTTAACCCCTGACAGCTCAGATTGGTAACCTCTACCAGTGGGGTAATCTGAAGATTATTTGAGGTTCCCACTTTGAGTTTTCCAAAGTTTTACCTCTTATTAAGTCAACGGGAAATTTTCCAGCATTCCCAGCGATATCCCAAAATTCTTTAAGTGTAACCAGTTTTGAAAAGATAAAGCATCCCGAGTCAGACCAGTTTGGATGTGTTGGTAAAGTTTGGTGACTGTAGCTTCGGTCTAGGAGGAGACACATTTGAAATTTTTTGGCAGAAGTCGAACAAAAATGTTTGGCTTAGAGAAGGCAACACAAAACATTAAAGTAGGCGATTGTTTATACGCGCTGTTTTCTACATTTAGTCATTATCACAAGTTTAGCAAAATATAGATTTGGTCACAGTAGCTTCATGTCCTCAAGGTCTACAAGGCCACAAATGTAGAAAGGTCCTTGAAGTTTACGTGATGCAAACAAGAAAGAGGAAAACTTTGGCAGTTTAATACCAAATCTTGGAAAGAGACGTCCATAAATAAACACCAGGCTGTAATCATCGCTCTTCTGGCATCCTGCCGGTGGGTAATTGGTCAGAGGTAATTCAGCCAGCCAGAGAGGATATGTAATAAGACCCCTGAGGGCCCCCGACAGACTGTCTGACATGGAGCCCAAGCCAATGAGGATGTTTCAGAGGAAGGGTCTCTATGTATGGAAATAAGAACTGCTTTGTTTTCCTGCACATAGCGACAGTATCCACTGAAATCAGCTCTAATTTCCCGATCAGTGTTTTGTCAAACGGGGTTAACGAGTCCAGAACGCAGATGATTTCATATGAAACGGGTTTCTGCTCATGAGCATGTGTTGTTCTCACTTATGTGCTATCGCGAGTAGTCTAAACATTCTCAAAACAACTTTAAAAGCAGAAACAATGTCAACATTTGGAGTGTTTACCAAAGTTTATCAGCTGGTTGTTTTATCAGTTATCATCCACCGCCTTCCTCACCCTGTGTGCCAACACAAATGCCCTTCTTTCCCCTCACCCCTGTATCTTTCGCTCATTGGTTCTCATGATAAGCCCAAGAGTATTTTTAGCAAGCTGTCCCTTCATAGGGGTGGGCACCGGGTGGAAAAAGATATATTCAGACCCTTGATACTCAAAAGGGACGCATCTGGCTGTTCCAACACAGAAGCAATGAATTTCACATCCGCAAAAGGTAGGAACAAACACACAAATGCACTCAACTCGGAGGAGGTACACATCTTTTTGCTACAACAACGTCACCATGTGACTGGTTTAAATGATATTTCAATAATAAGATCTTAATTCAGATGTCCCTAGGCCATGCAATTAGTTGGTTTCCAGCTTTTTCAGTAGAGCATTAAAGTAATTTTGGCTGCAAAGCATTATTCTTTGTAATTAAAAATGTAATTTGATGCTATCCAAACTTTCAGAGGACAAGAAACATAAGGGCAAAACAGAGCTCCCTGTGTTTGGAAATTAAATAAATATTACTTCATTATGCGTCTTTCTCAATGATAATGTCAGTGCTCCATGATACACAAGCCTCTTATATATGAAGCCTGTTATTAATGACATAAATTACCATTATAATTACATATATGTCCATAATACTGGAATATGACAAGGCAAGGGATTTCGAAATAGTTACGAAAGTAAAACATGCAGAAATTGACACCTGAGCATAAAAATCCAATAATTTTTATTAGATTTATGCCAAAAAAAATGTTTATACATTTTTATCTTATAGATTTTTACAGCAGTTTAATTTATTATTTATTTATCTTGGCCCGGGGACGGTCTGCACTCTTGTACTGGTCTTGATGATCTCCAACCCTAGCACAGTCTTGATCAGCTTTGGTCTTGAGAGCACCTACAGTCCCTGAGAAAAGTCATATCGCTTGTGTACAAATTGGCCGTGGAAACATATTACTAATCAAGACTTTTTTCTTAACAAGAAATGGCTCATTTTAATCCATTTTAATTTAAACATGAATTAGATTCACCCTGAGACTAAAGTGTTGATTATCAAGAGCAGATCAACTGGTGATGTGGCAGACACCGTCAATGTGTTTCAGCGTTAGGTACAAAGGCTAAAAAAAGTTTAGAAGAGACAAGAGATCGTTGTTAAGCTCGAGAGGACTGTGTGATAGCTCCAAGACCAGGCCATTTTCCCTGCAGCAGAGCTCCACGGGACATGGTCACCTGAAGCGACCTCCAAGCCAGCACTAAACTAAAGAAATGTAAAACTGTGGGGCATTTGCCAAGGCACATGGCCTGATAAATGTATGGAAGTGGCAGAAGGTGGATGAATCTTTTCAGATGAGTCTCCTGTGTGTAATTACACCACAGTCACCACATCAAAGTTCCTCAAGGTGAAAAAGATCAAGATGCCCCAGCCCAGTCACCAGACATGAACATCATTGATCAAGTCTGGAGTAGCATGAAAGAAGAGGCATGGAGGACGTTACCAAAGAATATTGATGAACTCTGGGAGGCACGCAAGACTGCTTTCTTTGCTATTCCTGATTATTTCATCAATAAATTGTATGGATGCAGTCTTTCAAGCTCATGGAAGCGATACAAGATATTAAATCTGGATCTCACAGCGCTAGTACGTAATTTGTGGACAGTTTGCAGAAAATGCGCCCTTTCTGTCTTGATTAAATGATAAATCTTTTTTTCAGTATAACTAATTCATTTCACCAGTTTAGGCAATATCCTAATTTATCTAGTCATCAGACTTGGATGTGTGTTGGTCTTGGTTTTTATAGGCCATTCTCTGCTTCGTCTCGGTCTTAAGCTCAGGTCTTTTATTTCGTAAAGATTTTATAAAGCATCAGTACCGTAGGCACTTTCTACCAATTTCTACCTCTCAAAACCATAACCAGAACAACAATTGGCGAGACGACGAGCAAACATTTGGCTGAACTCTTTCATGTTTATCGAAAACAACAATTAAATAATCTGTTTGAATGTTGTTTCTTCCATCTGTAAACAGCAAACAGCCCCCAACCAGATGAAACTTGGACAGACGTAAACGCAGTACGGCAGAAACAAGCCCCAAATTTAAAAGTGGAAAATGGTTTGCTGAAATATAAGCTTCAAAATGCACCTGGCATCCACGAGTCAAGCTTGACTGATGAAAAGAGCATCAAAGTCTCTCTAGCTATTAAAAGCAGCAAAGGAGGTTCAGACTCAGTGGAGCAAAATGACCCGGAGCCCTTAACCATTGTACCGATGCAAGAAAATGAGGCTTCACATGAGGTATTGTTGGTGAACTCCGAAGGGAAGTTATGTGAGGAACAACGGCCGAGCACAAAGCGCCAACTGTCCACAGAGAGTGCGGCAAAGTCAGTGAGTGTGAGAAAAAGGAGCACGGTGAAAAAGACCCAGGAGGAGTTTGTGAAAGCCCTCTCAGTTGCCAGATCTGGCAAGCGGTTCTCCAAAGCTGATTTACCTGCAGTCTCCAGCTGTCAAAGGAAACCTCGCAAGCTGCTCATCTCCAGCCCTGACATTTTCAACAACATAGACGCACTCTCCATACAGAAAGGAAGAGAGGTAAGAGAACCCTTTTCCATAGGAGCGGATGAGCAAATAACCAAATACGTTTAAAAGAATGGCGCTGATTTTGGAAAGTGACTTGAAATACTTCCGTGTTTTTCAGCTGAGAGAGCTGGGAGTATTTGAAGCTAAGAAGATTGCCCATGTCATCACGGAGGGAGCCAGAAACGATCTGGAAAAACTCAGGGCTATATGGATCTGGCTGTGCCATAACATTGGTAATAGCAGATGAATAAACACTAAAATGCACTACATTCATGGAATCCTTCATTTGGAGCCATTATTGATGATTTATTGAGATCAAAGGGATTATGGTGAGTTTATTCGGAACATTTTCCTAAAGCAAAGCAATTATCCGTCCATACCTTAGGCCGGTTCTTTTAGTTGAGCGCTAGGTTGGCAGACACCTTCGGAGGACCCTTGTGGCAGAAGAAAACCTTCAGTCAGAGATCAAGACCTAAGACCAGATTATGATCAAGATATGGAAACTCCACAAACCTAACAATGCATCTTTCCTCCGCTGTGATTGGCTGTGTGTTTCAGCACATTGTCATGAGCGAACGCATATCTACGTCAAATTTTAATGACCTGGCTGAGAGAACATTTAACGTTACTTAGACCTGTCCATTGCGTCATTTATGTTATCTTCTTGCCAAAACCCCCCAACAGCATAATGTTTCCAGCACCATGTTTGATTGTTTTTATTAGAATTTTTCACTTAGAACCTATTCCAATCTTTCTTAAATAAAATAAAGGCATGACAAAATAACTCTTTTTCATGTACATTTGTGCTCATAAGGCAAAATGTTTGATTTCTTGTCCATTTTTCAAGTAAATATGAACAATAAATAACACATATACATTTTGCCGACTCAGTGGTTGTCGGTAGCCATTTATTGTCAAACAACTGTTTGATCTTTTTAGGTGACAATAGTCTCACCCCAGCTCTTAATATTTTGTTCAACATCAGTAACAGCCCGAGGTCTCTTGAGATAGTTGGGGATGAGGTTCTTTATCTTCTCTGTTGGTAAAGCAGAACATTCTTCTTGGCAAAAAAGTCTCCAGCTCTTGTAAAATCTTAGGTTCTTGCAGGAACTGTAGGTTTGAGTTCTCCCCAGAGTGTTTCAGTGATATTGAGGTCAGGAGACAGAGATCTGCTCCAGAACCTTCTCTTTGTTCTGGTGGAACCGATGATAAGTGGGCGTGGCCTTGTGTTTTGGATCGTTGAGGTGTTGGAATGTTCAGTAATGCCCCATGAGCAGCTTCCGGCTGATGATGCATTTTCCTCCGGGATCCTTTGAACGTGCTGCAGTCGTCTTCCATGGATTCTGAGTTTGCTGTGCCTTTGGAAATCACACATCCCCAGAACATCAGTGACCCGTCTCCGTGCTTCACAGTTCCGTTCATTATAAGCCTTGTTGACTCCTCTCCAAATGTAGAGTTTATGGTTGTGGCCAAAAGTTTAAATGTTGGTCTCATCGCTCAGAAATAACTTTGTTCCAGAAGTTGTTGGTCTACCTGATTTAGATTTTTAACACTAAAGCTCAGTTCAGATTTAACACTGACTGGGGTGCTAATTGAAATTGTGTAGTACATTCAACACTGGGGCAGTGTTTAGATCCACACTATTGACACCAGTAGTGAGTTTTGCTGTAAGGAAGAGTTGAGGTAAATAAAGTATTGATGAGAATATTTCATTATTTTCTGTAAGCATAACCAGAATACACAATTTTTTCCCAGATTTAAATAACCTTTTTTAAATGGACGATTGACTAACTCTTCATCAAAGTATCAAATACAATCAGAATAGAATTTGTTTGAAAGGAATCTACAGATTATTATTTACACTACATTGTATTAGGTTCAATATTATAACGGTGAAAATGTTATTTTTTTACAAATCATTTTGCTTTGTAACCAACTATTAAACATGCTCACAACTGAAAGACGTCATGACATCTCGAGCCTTTTAACGGCTTTTAAAGTGATTTACACGAGTAGACTGAATACAAAATGAACATGATCCCAACTTAATTTGTCATTTATTCATTTACTTCTTTCCTGGAAACAGCTTTATTTATCTGAAAAACAGTTTAATATCCACCGTTTTTCTCTCAAAGCGTCTCCCTCACAAACACTTCAGATCAGCCAATAAAAACAGCCGCTCCACGCAATGCTTCTTTCTGATTGGTCTTGGCATAAAGAAGTAATTTCTTTAGTGGCTCGTTAATCTACAGTTCTAGTGTATTTATTCATTCTTTGATAATTATCCGGGCAAATGAGAAAATGTTCGGGACTGAATCAGATGCATTTTTTCCAAACACCTTTACAGCGTCTATCCATGTTGGTTTAATAAAACAGTAGCCGCTCAGTATTAAAGTTGCTCGTAACAAATCAATTCTATTCTTCCTCACATCTACATCTAGCGTCAGACAGTAACTTTGCATACACGTCATGAATATGCAAATCAGTAACCAATTGGTGAGTCACTGGGGAGTAGTTATGAAGTTTTCCGAATGGAATTTCTGAAATAAGCCTGAGCTAGAATATGAAATACCATGATTTTAGTTCAGAATATAGACTTTTTGAGTAAAAAAAATCACATTTCCCTTACAATCAGACCAACGTGAACACATTATTATAAATGAAGGAGTGTCATAATCTCTAAACATTAATAAAAAAGCATGCTTTAAGTCCGCTTACAATATAAATCATACTGTACTTGTCTTGGTTTCCTCCATAGAGTATGACATAGAGGGATTCCTTGGCATCTCTCCGAAAGTGTGCTCTTCAGAAGAAGTCATCCAGAAAGGAAAGGGGGTGTGTAGCGGCTACTCGGGGCTCTGTGAGAAAATGTGCAGGTAAATGGCTCCTGGAATTCATAAAACATCACGGAGTGGATCATGTGCCTCTGAATGAGCTCTTTTCCTCTAGGGAGATGGGAATCGAGTGTGTGTCAGTGAGCGGCTACAGCAAAGGCATCGGGTATCAGGCCAGAGAGAGGCAAGAGGAGAAGGCTTCTGACCACGAGTGGAACGCAGTCTTCCTGGACGATCAGTGGTGGCTGCTCGATGCTTGTTGGGGAGCAGGAACTGTCGACATGGAGAACAAAACTTTTGTGAAGAGGTCAAGTGCCCTTTATTATCATCTGACTCCGCGATCCAAACTCTTCTGAGAAGACACTTGTTTTGATGACTCGAGTGAATTTTAGTAGTCAGAAAGATTGAATCGTATGGATACATCTGTGAAGGGATTACCATTTCAGGTAAAGGGAAGCAATATACTGACCGGCCACTTTATTAGGTACACCTTGCTAGTACCAGGTTGAAGCCCTTTTGCCTTCAGGATGCCTTAATACTTCATGTCATGGATTCAAACAGGAACTGGAAACATTCCTCAGAGAGTTTGAAAATTAAAAAACGTGATTTCCAATTTTATATGCAATAAAGTTTACAAAAACATACAGAAATTAAATAAAAACATCAAATGAATCAAAGTCAATGTAATCTTCTCCCTGGGACTTTAAAGAAAAAATTCATACAGGTTTTAAAGTGATCGAAATGAGATCTAGAGGAAGATTGTGATCCGTTATTGAAGTGTTGGTGGCTAGGTTTTGCCAAAAAGTAACAAAAAATATCCCCCACACGACTACACCACCACCACCACCACCACCACCACGCGTCTGAGCCATTGATACAAAGCAGGATGGATTCATGTTTTCATGTTGTTGACGCCAAAATGAACCCATCATCCGAATGTCGCAGTAGAAATCCAGGCTCATCAGACCAAGCAACGTTTTTCCAATCTCCTTTTGTGCAATTTCGGTGAGTCTGTGATAAAAGTAGCTTCTGTTTCCCATTCTTAGCTGCAGAAGTGGCATCTGGTGTGATCTTCTGCTTATGTGTGCCATCCACCTATAGGTTCGATGAGTTTTTGACGATTTGAGTTACTGTCGGCTTTCTATCAGCTCAAACAATCCTCCTGACATCACCAAGGCATTTGCTCCCACAGAAGTGCCGCTCACATAATATTTTCTCTTTTTTGGACCATTCGCTGTAAACCCTAGAGATGGCTGTGAGTGAGAATCCCAGTAGATCAGTAGTTTCTGTAACACTTTTCTTGACCAAGTCTACTTGTCTAAATGCATTGAGTTGCTGCCATTGATTGGCTGATTAGAAATCTGAACAATTGGACAGGTGCACCTAATAAAGTGGCCAGTGGAAGCATTTGTTATTTGTTCCCAACGAAATCATCCTATAAAATACCAACGTTTCCTTTTCGGCTAATTTAAATTTAGCCAAGTTTTAGTGGGAAAAATATGGTAGTAATTTGGCAACTCTTTGAGCACTGTTGAGTTTAAATGCTACTGCTTCAATGAGCGAACAATGGGTGGACAGCAAAATGTAAAATGGAGATGATAAACATGTGCTCTTCCATACACTGGCTTGCTCCTCAAAAATTACATTTACCTATTGTTTTTCCAGAATAATTTCTGAATCTATTTGAATCCTCATGCTCATCTAAAGAAACTGATTTCGGCTCCTGTCTACTTTGCTAGCTATACCCTGCTTTGACAGATAGCGTTAGCATGTTTAACAGCAGACAGCATGTTTTTTCACACATTTCTCATCAAAAGATCAGACTGATTATTACTATTCTCATAATATTTAAGGTGATAATCAATTGAATGAAGGATTTAATTGTACTTCAGTTTGTACCGTTTCCACCCCAGGCCAAATATAAATGGGTTCCATCATGTATTATGACTAACAAGATGATGATTACACCAAATGTGAACACTATATGCATTTGAAAGCACTATAGGAACGTGCAGCACTGAAATGAAAGGAAAAGCATTAATATTGCACACTAACGATGTCTATCTTCTACAGGTATGATGACTTTTATTTCCTGACCGAACCCTTTGAATTCATAAACTCTCATTTCCCTGATGACCAGAGCTGGCAGCTACTTCCCATCGCCATCTCCATGGAAGATTTTGAAACCAGACCGTTAAGGACATCTGCATTTTATCACTTTGGATTGACCTTGTTACAACCCACGCAATACAAGACAATCACAGGTGTAGACATTCACTCCATGGAAACAGTTTACCTTATGTAAAAGTGCATAGAACATGAAATCTGACACTCGCTTCATCCTAGAACATCCTAACACTAAACACTTGGGCACTAAATATAGTTGTGCTCAAAAGTTTTGGTGATTTTTGGCCTGATGCACAAAAACTGACACAGAAGGGTTCGAGCGGCTGGTGAAGGTAACCGTTCTCACCTCGACCTGTTTGCTTGGAATCAAAAGCTGCGTTCCCATCCACCTTTTTTACGCGCATTTGCAAAATGGCATAAAAAAAACCTAGAATGGAAACTCTAAGGTGCACATTCTGTAGGTAAAGACACAGAGTAAGATACACTTTTTATCTGATAAGAGCAAATGTGCATAAACTACGATGGAAATGCATTTACCAGATAAATTCCAATGGCAATGGGGCGCCATTAATGGACTAACCAACGGAGCGATTTCATTGCTCAACATCTGAAACGTCGTTTTGTTCTCTTGGGTTCGTCGGATGGAGACGGTGCTTTATTCACAAATATTTTAAATTATATTCCAGGTTTGCGCTTCAAAATTATATCATTTTTGGATGGACACACGTCTATAGTCTGTGCATAAAAGGTTTCTGTACTTTCTAAGAATTTTTCATCCAGTGATTAGCTGATAATTCTGAATTCAGACCAAAGGGGAAAGGGGACTGAACAGCAAAGGGATTTAAAAAGATCTCCAAGGAACTGGGAATGCCAATCAGCAGAGTTCAAACACAGATGAAGAAGAGGAAAGTGAGGGATTGTGTCGAAATCAACAAACATTTCTACTACTACTGCCAGAAAAATTGTACAGGATGCAAAGAAAACACACAAGTAACTTTAGCTGAAACAAGGATCTCTGAGAAAATAAGGAGACGCTTGAAGAATAATGCGTTGCATGGTCGAGTTTCCAGAAGAAAGCCTTTACTACACAAATACCACAAAGCAGCCACTTACAATACTCCAAACAGCTCAGAGACAGTTATTTTCAGTGATGAGACCAACATTGAACCTTATGGCCACAACCATAAACTCTACGATTGGAGAGGAGTCAACAAGGCAGATGATGATGAACGGAACTGTGAAGCACGGAGGCGGGTCACTGATGTTCTGGGGATGTATGAGCTCCAAAGGCACAGGAAACTTGGTCAGAATCGAAGACGAATGAAGCACGTTCTCAAAGGATCCTGGAAGAAAGTGTGCATCTTCTGCCTGGAAGCTGCTCATGGGACGTTACAGAACATTCCAACACCACAACGATCCAAAACACAAGGCCACGCCCACTGGTCATCGGTTCCACCAGAACAAAGTGAAGGTTCTGGAGCAGATCTCAGTCTCCTGACCTTAATATCACTGAAGCACTTTGAGGAGAACTCAAAAGTGCCGTTCATGCAAGAATTTACGAGAGCTGGAGGCTTTTTACCAAGAACAATGTTCTGCTGTTTACCAACAGAGAAGATAAAGAACCTCCTCCATAACTACCTCAAGAGACTTCAGGCTGTTACTGATGTTAAGGGGGGGGGGGGATACAAGATATTAAGAGATGGGGTGTGAACATTTTGATCAGGGTGATTTTGAAAGTTTATGATTTAATAAATAAAAAAAACATATTCTTTAATATTTTGTTAAAATCTTGAAAAAACCAGGGCTGAAGGGGTAAACCATTGCAGAAATAAACATTTGGTTATTAATTGTTGAAACAAGTTACCATATGTTTACATGAAATGTTATTATACTCTGCGGATTGCACACGTGAGTCCTTCCCTGGATTCCTTTATACACACCTGCTTTAACAGCGTTCTCCAGTGATGTGCACCAAGTCCAACGTAACATTTGTACCATTTTGTGATTGTTTCAAAATTTGTTTTCCACAGACAATGGGGAAACCACCGTGTCTCTGAGCTCCTCTACACCACTGACCTTTTCATATGAAATGAGGCAGCGGGATTCCCAGACAGGTTCTCTAAGACAGGAGGAGGCTGACAGCTCCTGTGGTCTCCTGTCAGTGACTCATCAAGGGCTGAAGCTGAGATTATTGCCCTCGGAGCCCGGGGCCTATGAGGTCAAGCTGTTTGCCCGGCGAGAGGGTCAACCTGGTTCTCTGCGGTGGATTTGCTCTCTGGAGCTGGACTGCCCATGCATCCAGAAGAGGCAGCCAATACCTGACAATCCCTACTTAAACTGGGGCCTTGCTGTAGGGGCATCAGCTCTGGGGGTTAAGAGTTGCAGCGTCAGGGGGGAAGAACCTGTGGAAATTGGTGAAGATGGCGAGGTCAAGCTGATCTTGGAAACATCGCGGCCGCTGATGATGGTGTGCGAGTTGATACATCACGAGCTCAACTCCATTGCAGCCAAGCGTTGCCTTGCATTGCAAATCACCCACGAGCAGCTGGTGTGCCACGCCTTGTGTCCGTACAAAGGATATTATCGGCTGTCTGTATTTGTGCAAGATTACAACAGTGGAGTAGGGACTTTTCAAAATGCCGGGAACTATTTGTTGCACTGTCAAAGACTCAATCCCAGTCTTCTGTATCCTCCAGACCTCGGGTTGTGGTGTGGTCCAGGCATTCGAACTCAAGAGGCTGGATTGTCCCGTTTCAGCCACACGGGGGCGATCGTAAATTCCCCCCGAGGCAGATGCAACATCACCTTCTACTGCACTTCACCCGAACTTCAAATGCACACAGTCCTCTACGGTGAGCCCCAAGGGGAAGGCCATTTTCCTCTCTCCAGATATGTGCTGCTCACATTTACAGATGCTAAGGTAACCATCAGCGTCTGTACTCCCGGAGCAGGGGTCTACCGTCTTGGTTTATATGGGCGAAAAGCCTCTCAGCAGGACTATAAGCCTCTGTGTGACTTTATAGTCAGGAGTGAAAATTCCGGAGATCCTTTTCCATGTGTGTATTCAGCGTGGGGAAGAGGCTGCGTCCTGCTGGAGCCCCGGTCAGGTGTACTTGTGTCACAAACGTCTGTGAGTTTTCGCGTTCGGGTACCAGGGGCACAAAGAGTCTGTGTTGTTGGAGGAACACGAACAGATCTGAAGATGAACAAGAGCAGAGTTTGGGAAGGCGAGGCCGTCACTGGGGATGCCACACAGCTCAAGCTCGCTGCGGTCGTGAAAGACTGCAATGACATGCATGTTCTCATGACCTTTGACGTCCGACCCCAAAAATGAACTGTGAATAAAGTTTTTTCAGGAAAATAAGCCGCACTGCAGTTCAATTCATTTGGCAAAATTAAAATTAGTTTATACGTCTACTTTGGAAGTTGTGTGCCACAAAGTCAATATGAATTTGTTCTGCAGTAAGTGAATATTAATATAGTACATCCACAACATGTCGTGAAAGCGCTCTTCATATAGCCTAGTTGAACCATGTGGACTGTGTAAATAGATTATTATTGGCAACAGGGCATTTTGATTATGGAGATCAACGATTACCTCAATATCCAGATACAAAAGTCAAAATTTCGACTAAACCTAAAATTTAGACTTTTATATCAAAAGTTTGCATCGCAAATATTTTAAATTTTATAGAAACGTTTTGCCTTTTTACATAAAAAATGTGATGCAAGTATGTCAATTTTTTTTTTTTTTACTTTTTACATAAAATTTTGGAAGTTTGCATCTCAAATGAGCTTATTTCCCAGAAAATTTTCGACTTTTTATCTTAAAATTTGACTTTTTATCTAATATTTTTTTTACTTTCCATATCGAAATTTCTACTTTTTATCTCAAAATTGCAACTTTTCATCTATTTTTTTCTTCAACTTTTATGTAAAAATGTCGACTTTTTGTGTCAAGTACTTTCTAAGACATTCCTTTACCTGTCAGAAATGAGCTTTCACCAGACCCTGGTCCAAATACTTTCAGAATTTTTATTTTATAAAAACAAAAAAACAACAAACTAACTGTTAGGGGCAACCCTCCATGATGGTAAGGGAGGGGTTAAACGAACTCAAATGCACACACAAGATGGGATCAAATCTCTTTTAATAAATAAATATAAACAAATAAACACAAACACCCGTGGTAGGGCAAAACCTAACTTAAAATATACTGATCAAAACTAAAGCTAACTCAAACAAAACAAGAAAAACATTAACTCAAAAGACAATCAACGATTGTTAGCCAGCCGGTTGCTGGGGAGCAAATACAAAAATATATATATAAACTCTTCAAAGGACTGGGCAGAGATAGATGAAGAGAACAGGCTTACCAGACACAGAACAATATTAATAATAATGAACCCGCACAAGGAACAGGGAGCAAGGAGCTTAAAAAGGTAGAAGGCAAACGAGGGAATGACGAACCAGACATGAGGAGCAGGTGGGGCACATGAGGGCAATTAACAATGACACAGAATGAAGACACACAGGAGAAGGGGCCAGAATATAAGGTACAAGAAGGTGGAGACACAGACAAAGAGGAGGAGCAGGCAGGAACAGGAGAAAGTTAACAAAATAAAAGACTGAGAAAATGACAAAATAAAAGTAACAGGAGGAAGAACCTAACACTAACTTGACTTTAAAATCTGAAGTGAGTTATATTATGAAAAATCTGATGATAAAACAAAATTCTACCTTGGGGCATCTATTATAAAGTTTATTAGAATGAAAAGAGGAGAGAGACACTCTGGACTGCTCTATGACCAGAGCCAAAAGCGGAGGCCAAACACTTAGGAAAAAAGGATCTCCACGTGAAAGTGCAATAGCTGAACTTTCATTGTGGGTTTCCTTAACAACGCTGCTATTGGTTTATGTAAATGATGACACAAAGTCTGCATCCACATCTGCTCTCATAAGTTATTTTGGGGAAAACAGAACTCTGGTCTTGGTCCGTCTGTGTGCAACAGAAAGTGCAATTATTGTACATCCAATACATCACCTCTGGCAGTGATCAAAAGGGACAGAGATGACCTTGACCATGAACTGCCTTCTTGATGCTCGATCTTGGTGTGCTACGGTGGGAGTAATGACTTGTTTATGGGGTTGTTTTCGTTGCACAGAAAATGAAAAGCGAGTCACTGTGGGTAAAGAATCTATGGGTGAGGGCAGGTGTGAATACAAGCAACATTTTGAATCGTACTCTCAGTATTAGAATCAATGTAAGGAGCCACAGGAGGGAAAAGACTACAGGGGAGGTCACATGATGCACCAGAAATGAAACCATGAGCTCGTCCTACTGGTCTGTGTGGAACAATGGCTGCAATGTGTTCAAAGGGTGGGTACCATCTCCAGGGAGAGATGGAGGGAGTCTGATGTAAGCTGAAAGTAATGTGGGTATTGTATCTGCAGGAGGGAGAGCTGTTATTTTGGACTTGTTTTTACGCTCTGACGATGGGTTGGGAGGTGTGTGTGTGTGTGTTGCTTCTTGAGGCGATGGTCAGTAGAAGGGGAGTATTTTGAGAGGTGGGCTTGGCAAGGACCCAAAGTGATTGTCAGGGGAAGGAGGCGTGTGATTGGCTTAATCGGCAACCTCCCGCTGTCCCAAATACGGAAAGGGTTGAAACCGTAGAGCTACTGTTTGCTCGAGACTGGCTGCAACAGGGATCTGAATCTTTACCCCCGGGGAATACTTGTATGGTAATCATTTTGCCCTTTATTTGTCATAAAAACGATTTAAAATGCATGCTTTTCAGGGGACGTCAGGTGCCCATCTATCGTAAGTGGATCTGATTCTATTCATGAAATTCTGAAACATGCTAAAGTTTGTCAAATGTGGTGAAAACAAAGCTTTCATATATATGAGCCATTCCACCAAATATGTGCCGTTTTCATGTTGAAACTTGTCAAAATATCTATTTTTTTACTTGAATTACAATATCATTCATTCGTTTTCTAACCCACTTATTCCCTTTCTTTTATTAGCTTTATAATGAAAAGACGGGAGCAGTTTTTTTCAGTCCTGTTACCAAAAATCATCAAAAAGTAAGTGTAAAATACAGTAAACGAAAATACTGTACAACATGTCGGGGGAATAATCATTTAATTACCAAATTACTAAAAAAAAAATAAACACATTGATAAATTAAGACACTTCAGGATGTTTCTCAGTACTGTTACCAACCCGCTTTTCTTTCTTTAAGTAACAGGAGTGAGTTTTTAGTAAAGAGCTAGCAAATACTACATGCTATAGCCACGTAGTGCACATGATAATAGAACCAGGACATTCAGCAAATGCAGTTATTGTACACTATAAACTAATTAAATCTTGGTAACTATTGGAGTAAGCACTTTTGAAATGGCTCTTCAAGATATCATCACAAAATCATTAAAAATGTAAATGATAAATTGGGAGAACTTACCTTCGTTCTTCCCATGGTCTTCTAAAGATCCAAGTGATGCAACTACCTGATGAAAAACTCACATGGAAATTCCCCAGTTTTCAGGATGTGGATCGGTTGGGGGAACAGGAATGAGTAACCCTGGACAGGTCGCCAGTGCACCACACATTCACACCTAAGGGAAATTTAGATTATTCAATAAACCTAACCACGTGTTTTTGGGATTGTGGGGGAAACCGGAGCACGGGGACAACATGCAAACTCCTTCGAGGTAGGTCACCGGCAACCTCCTCTAACTAGAAGGCCTCAGTGCTACCGACTGCAGAAAGGTTCTTTTTAAAAGACACTGGGGACAAGCAATAAATGCTATTTTTTCGTTTTATTTGGATTTTATCAACATTTTAAATAGTAAAGCTTAAATGCGCAGTAGGACTTGTATGTAGTACTTTTATGAAGCAGTTCTAATAGATTTAATTTTTATTTATACATATAAAGTCCCAGAAATATAAATATATATATATATATATATATATTCTATCGCAAGATAGAAATCTACTACCGAACTGAAAAGGACACTATGAATGAGCAAAAAAAAAAAAAAAGAATGCTTTTAAATAGTTTCATGTGTTACTTTATAATAAATACAACATTTATATTAGAAAAAAGCATCAGTCACAGGAAAAAACATGAGTTACAGTAGTTTGTGCAAACGTTTTAGAGATTTTCACAAGGTTTTGTTTAAGGCTTTCCAAACAACAAGTAAAAGAAAAAACTTTTGGCACTTTTAAACCATCTGGTATTGAAAAGATTACTCCGTTCTCAAGCTGACTGGGGATCATCTCGATCAACAAGGTCCAACTTTTCCCAGTAATTCCAGCAAAAGAACTTATGGGAGAATGTTTAGCGTTGTGCTAATAATTTACACTTAGAAAATATATTTTTAGCCATTTCAATTTTCAGGCTTGTCCCCAGCCAGCCAGCAGCAATTGCAAATCAAGAAGCCCTTTAGCTTGTCCCAATTTAACAGTTGCCCCTAAAGCACCGCACATCGCGTACTAAATCTAGGCCAGTGTTGATGGACGTGCAAAAGAAAACTTTTCTGCTGGTTTTGCCAACTTCATACCTGAGCAAACAAGATTATTTCATCTCAATGCGACTCTGTTCCTCAAGTCTTCCTATTTATCTATTTGCTTTAGTCAAGAGCTGCTTAAAAAGTGCTTCTGTGTGAAAACATGTGATTACAAAACAGGAATCTAGCCTTGGTATCTGAAAATGATCACATTTTAAACGGCAAAAACTCTTCACCAAACTCTGTTTTGTTCCTCTAACATCAGCTCCACGAATACAGCAGTGCAGGGCCAGAGGGGGTTCGGCTCGTAATCGCAGCAACTGCATCTGGAGAGCCTCACCAGAGCAGATTCACTAGGAAACAATGGTCTCAAATTGAAGACGGTGGCCCTCCAGTGCCTTTCTCAGCAGCCCCTCGCTGGCCCTTTACACTCACAAACAAGTCATCGTATCCTTTCACCAACACTGGCGCTTGGCTCTGCTCGGGGATGCCCCTGTTCCCTGCCAAGACTCTGAATCGGCTGCCAAAAATCTCACGCAGCTTCATCTGAGGAATACTAGCATCTGGCTCCAATTGAATTGATTTCACAGCGTTAGAAAAATAGACTTTGTGAAAATTTATCACACGTTTTTTCCAATATGAAAAATAGACTCAGCGATTTAATTCTTGGTTGCTCCAGTTTGGTGAAAGGCATTAATAGTTTATGCAATAAATGGTCCCTACTCCGAAGTGTTATCGACCCCTGCACCCTTTAAGGACGGCTGCTGTGCAGAACCTGCTGTGTCGGTGATCGTGTCCAGCTCTCTTACCTCTGAGGCGGTCACCTACTCTCTTTTCTAGTCGGTTTGGTTCAGATCTAGCTCTCTGCAACGTCCTCTCAGAGTTTCGTGCAACAGGGCGGTCTTGAGAAAGCACTTGCATACTGACAAAGTACACAAAGGCAACATTACCATAGTATAATTACACAATCTAGCTCAGAAATCTCCCACTAAAGAGTGATTATGGCTTGGTGAGACCATGTCGTGTACAGAGGAGACCAGCAGTGTCCTGATTTCTTTGGAAGTTGCCCAGAAAAAGGCTCAGATAAACGTGTTCAACACTGCTGCTCTCCTGCTGCGTTTGATTAGTTGAAGTAGCCATGCATAGAATACCACACAACCCAGGACAGATCTATACTAGGCCCGTAATACTGAACTAGTACAGGACAGAGTTGATAGAACATTTTGAACACACAAACCCCAACACCATCAAATATCACCAAAAAACACCCCAACCCTCCCATGTTTGTCCACCGCTGGCTGAAAGGACTAGTTCGAAATGAGAGATCCTCAGCCCTGATCCTCACGACGTGGAGTCGATAGATTGACAGAGGCTGAGTGAGCACAGGTGTGGTGCACCTGCCTTTCCAGATGCACACGGCTGGAAATGAGCCTTCCGTTTGATCACTTTCAGCCCCACTGCCAATCTTCATTACTATTCAGCTCAATATGTCTGCAGGCACTGGAATTACAGTAGGACAACCGCCGTTGCAGGGTGCTAATGGCTAACTGATCTGTGTTTACCTTCTATTTCACAATAGTTTCTTTTCATGGCCTTTGCACTGCAGTATTTTGCTTTATCCGGCGGGGTGGTGATACCAGTAGATCCTGATGTGCAGGGCAAAGGATTTCTCATTAGATATACCCCCCCCCCCTCCACTCCCTCAACAGCAAATCCCTCAATGTGTGAAATGGACAGTTTTGATCGGGTAATTAATATCGGACAGTTGTGGTTGAAAAGTGACTCCCATTTCCTTTTTATGCAAGAGAGGATTAAGGGTCAAAGAGGTCGACTTGTGGCTGCAGGTCCACCTCTCTGTTGAAGAGCTCTATCTCCTTATTGGCCTCCTGCACATACTCATCGATGAATCGGTCCATCACTGGATGCACACATGTAAGGAACAAACACACAGCTCACACAAACTTGCATGACATCCAAAAGCATCCATGCTTGACCTTCAAAAACTAAGCGATAGTCCTGAAAATTTCCTCAAAATAATCAATGCTCTCTATGTTGACAATACTAGCACGTGCCAAACATGTTGAGGAAAATTAATTTTGTTATTTGTTTCAAGAAGTGAAATTATACTAGTTCAAGATTTTGTCTGTTCATCTGCAAACTCCAGCAGTGTTATCTTAAGGCTATGGGATGTTACACTAAAAAAAGCTTTTTTTTTTTACTTTGTTAAACTATGTGCGCACTGCAGCATTCGCAATTTTCAAAGTTGAATTTTCACTAATAACTCAGACACGCAACTTTTGACCGGGCTCAAATTTGGAATGCAAGTTAAAAATCCATGTCTGAACAAATCTATAGAGCAGCCTACTGTGTCAGTTACAGCGCCACCTAGTGGCAACATGGAATATGCATTTTTTTCTGTTTTAAACTGCAGTTTAAGACTGTGTTTGACGTACATGTTTTAAATTTGGAACCTACCAAAAAGTCTACTGGAGCGAGTTTGCAAAACTGACCGGATGTCTATTATTTCGCAAAAACCTCAAAAAAAGAGTTTTGCCCATTTTGTACTGTAACGAACTCCTCCTAGAGATTATATCTGTTCACCTCCAATCTCCACCAGTCTCATCTTAATGCGTATGGAATGTTAAGTTGAGAAGCTTTTTATAATTTGTTAAAAATGTGTGCACGGCGGCTGTCAAAAATCAACATTTTGCCATAAACAGAGAGCTGTTATGACTGATCGGATACCAACAATGTTGACAGTCCATGTCTAAACACATGTACTCTCTCTGTTATAGCGCCACTAAGTGGCCACAGAAAATAGAACATTGAACATTGATCAGGTATTCTTTTTACCAATTTCAACAAGAGTATGACCATGTGACAAAACTATTTAGACTAATTCACATGACACTTGATGATGTGGTTTTCATTAGTTAAATCTGTAGAGTTCAGTGTGTAAACTTTTGATCAGGGACATTTGGAAAGTTTCTTTTGTCAATATGATTTAAAAAGAGTAAATACCGTTGTATGGCTTCAATAAATGGCTTCACCCAGCCACCAACTATGAGAAAATCCTTTCGTTTCATTATCCATATTTCCTGAAAAATGTCCAAGAATTCAGAAAATTTGTCAGTGTGTTGAAACTTATGAGCACAACTATGAGTAGTAATGAATGACTGATTAATTTGTGTGCAAGATGGCATAATCCACAAATGAAAAGATACAAGGATGGATGTTTTGCTTGTCTCCAAAGAAACTGACAAAGTTGTGCCCGTTGTAGAAGTACCCTGGAGGGAGAGGATCCAAATGTCTTTTGACCTGGAGACAGGTTAAATAAAAGTTCTTAAATCACTCAACAAACTCCATTTCAAGGCAAACAAATCAACCTACATGAATACATTTGATCTCCTCTGGGGTGAGAGTCCTCCGGTTCTTCTTGATTTTCTTCATCGCTTTCTGTGAATCACAACAGGTTTAACACAATTCTGGGTTAGGCATTACGTTTAAGTTGGTAACAGAGATTCAAGCTACTGTAGAAAAAGGTTTACATGTAATTTGTAAGGTTTTTGAAGATCGCTCCTCCACCATTGAAGAGTTTAGCTATTTCTTTCTACTGGAGGGACACAGTCATGGTGAAATAATCTCATTAATTCATGGTTGACCACACCTCTTTACGTCAAGGTTTTTCCAAAACTGAGGTGTGAAAAATGGGACTTTAATCTTTCAAATGCTACATGGATTTGATGCATTAATGTTAAAAGTTCATGTTAATGTTCAGTCAATAGCACACCCGCAGTTGATCTAAGCTCATTGTGGTACTTTAGGACAATTTGAATCCATTCAAAATCTCTGGGCAGTAAATCTGAATGAAGTCTGGCCCTAACTGTGAGAATTTACCTGTTTGGCGCAATGCCGAAGCCAGTCTTTCAACCCTTCCTGGGTGAGCCCCACTCCATGAAACATTAGATAACAGTTGTTTGTTGTCCATGAGCCATGGTGAGTCCCCTGCTCGGGGGCAATGATCACATTCCCACTGATAGAGTTACACTTCACCGCCATCTGTCTGTCATTGTCTACAGTGAAACAGACACCGCATGCAGTCAGATACACACACACATCTTTCCGACTCCGGCATGCTACACACTAATATATCAAACATGTCATCAGACGGAGCTACGTCTAGCATGGCGTGCCAACAGCCATCCATCCCATCAATCACTCCTCTGCAGTCTGGACCACTGCACTCAACAAACAAGCAAGGATTCATACGGGTACTACAAATAAAACGACCCAAAGATTCCACAACAAAACTCGGTTAGCCATAAAATAAAAACTACAACAATCCACAGATGTTTGATGGTAATAACTTGGCATTACAGAAGGTGGTCTGAATTCTACTACTGTACCTCTACTGCAAGCACTACAAAAGCACTCGACACTCTCCATCCTGTGAATCTCTCCATGCATCTACTCCAGAACTTCAAATCACGTGTTCCAAAAACAAGTGTGAGAACATAAGTGTGCAGGCCACATGACTTTTAGTATTCAGAGGCGAGAGTCCTACCGTGTGGCGTTACCCCGCCTACTACTTTTCAAGGAAAATAAAACAGTGACTACAGACAAAAATCAGAGCAAGAGACATCCTGGAATCAAATCAAACCACCCCATTTATAAACAATCAAGAGGATAATTGAACGGGAGCGGCCTACCAGAGAACAGCACTCTCCCGCTGATGTGATAGATGTTTCCTGTGAATGGGCTCGGCTTGAGAGAGGATTTCAGAGCTGAAAAGGAGCCAGAAAGAGTTTTGCTGATTTGATTAACTTTTAGTAGAAGTGTCTGACTGGACCTTGCAGTAAAAGGGGCAGCCGTGGATCGAGTCGAAATCATTCTTCAATAGTGTCGGAAGCTTTAATGCTCCAACATCAACCCAAATGAGTCAGTAGCATTGAACCCGAACCCTAATGTGATTTTTGAGTCATTTAGTCCCCAGTTTGTTTTTAGTTAGTATTCTTTGTCACTTTGAGAGCTTCAAGTTACACAAAAGCAGATTGATCAGATGCAGAAGAGTAATTTGTCAATAATCTGGGGAGGAGGAGTCTCTCCATCTGTCTCCGCTTGCGTTTGAAACCGTGTTGGTGTCAGTAATTCGTGAAATATTTCGAGAAAGTTAACTTTCATACGTGGTGCCGTAATGTTTTCTGCATCCGTTCCTCCTCCTCCGACACATCGCCTCACTCAAGGTAAGGTTTCACATTTGTGAACATATTACGTATTTTGCTTGTGTTTTATTATCATTTATTACATTAACAATGTGTAGATTTAAGGATTGAAGAAACTTTACTTGATTTTTCTCTGGTTTTCCATGTTTTCATCTACTTATTCTGTTGTTCCTGAGAGCCGTTGCACGGATTAGGCGTTTTACATGTTAAACTTGCTTCAAGATACGAACCACTCAAACCCTGGAACAGATGAATTTCGCATCTCGGGGTACCACTGTACACTGTTTAATCCATAGAAGTCCGGGACCTTTATGAGCATGCTATTTACTACTTTGCAATAGTATTTTGATAGAATATTTTTGTATAGTCACAGCTTCTTTTATTAACATATATTAAATACATTACACAATAATGGCGCTACAACCCTGAAATTGTACAAAAATACATCAATTTTGTCATTTTTTATGTCATAAATTGGAAAAAATTGACAACAGTTTGTATGTCTCATAACAAAAATGCATAAATCCCACTAAAAAAAACATAGACAATGTCAAAACAATCAACAATGCAAAAATCGTATAAAAACCCAGACGACCCTCTCCTAAACCTTATACACTGTTCCAAGTTTGTGTCATTGTGCTTTTTTGTGCCAAAACTTTGAAAAACACAAGCCATATCACATATCTTGTACTTCCAAAGGTTAACCCTTCTTTTCATCACTAAATGGCACTGATGTGGGGTCATGCGCAAAGACAATTGCGCATTTTCTCACAGTTTAATTTTTATTACCAAGCAAATGCTCATTTTTAACTAAAAATATCAAAACGAAAAACTTTTTTAAAGCAGGTTTAAAGACCCGCTTGTTTAAATCAGCGTTTGGTGTGTAAAGTAGAGTTTAGTGGATGAGTGCAATGTATGTTTGAGTCTGATTGTGTGCATCTGCTGTGCTCTGTTATTTGTGATTTATTTTACAATGTTAATGTAAAATATATTCCATTATCAGCCAGATAATGACTCTGACTACAACACATTCCTCCAGCACCAAAATAGGAACGTACACTACAGTAAGACATCATTTTTCTAAATTTTCTTCATATTATATCTGGGTTCTTCACAAAATTATTTCAGGCTCAGGCCAGGCCGAACTTTGTAGACCTGATTACGGCTCTATCTAACAGTATTTCACGTCATTTGCCAATTGCTTGGTAAAAATGCATAAATACACACACGCATCTTTAAATTAATACTGGATGAATTTTGATTATTTAGATTTACCTTTGCAACGTTGCAGAAATAAAGCTTTCTCCAATGGACGACTGAACTCAATGCGATGCTGAGACAAAGCCAAAGATCCAGATCCTGACACAAACCTGCCCTCCCACCTGACACAACACACAGCAGAGTGTGAACACAAACAGCTGAATGTACACAGATGCTAAAAGAGAAGACAATAAGACTTTTACCAGCCCGGATACAGCAGGTACCGTGCATTAATCATATGAGACTGTGAGAAACTGCTGTCATTCAGGAGGAGCCTTATATCTTCAGTCCTATACCACAAAAAGAATAATAAAAGTCCATCAGAATGATTGAAGGAGACCAAATGTTTGATAATATTGTAACAGCAAGATTTGGCTTGGTATGGCTCTACGCACCACGGCTCGCCTTTTCTGAGTAAGTCTAGTTTAGACATGTTACTCAAGGCGTGTTCCGTTATTTTAGTTCCGCTTGGAAAAGAAGACTAAAGGCACAACGTAGGAATGCGATTTCTTATGCTGCAAATGTGGTGATTTCTAACGCTCAAATATTATGATGCAAGCAGTAACGATTAGGGATGCCACAATACTCGGTTTTATACGCCCTTGTGAAACTCATTTTTTCGGTTCCTCATTTGAATAACTGCTGTATGTATAATTATTGGTTTCACATGTGAAAAGGCAGATGTCAGGGAACGAAACGAGCAAGGAACTGCTCCTTTGTGTAAGTATCCAATGAATGAGCACTAAAGTTAGAGGAGGGCGGGACTTTCTCACAGCCAGAGAGAAACTGTCAGCGCGAAGGAGACGGCATTCACTTTTTTGCTGGATTTGCAGAAGATAACGATAAAGATGGAAAAAGAACGGTAAACAAAAACTCTCTGTGTGCCAGAAAAGTTTTATCAGATGTTATTATGCAAAACATATTAAACACGAGTGCTCATGTGCTCCGTCTTCAGAGAGTTGTTCCTGGTTTCAGGACCCCTAGGTGCTCGTAACTTTTGCCTGCCTTAAATCCCTCTCTTCATGTGCTAATCCACTCGCAGCTGAAGAAGCTCATGTCCACCTTGTCCACCTCCCATCTCTGGCTGTGAATGATGGCTGCATGGGTTTCTTTGCAGGTCAGCATGGTAAACATTGAAAGATCAAGCATCACACTCCTTTTAACATGTCAAGACTGCTATTCGAACCCAATTATCCTGACAATGGATCTCCAGCCTCGGAGTTAACAAGACGATTACAGAAACAATCTCAGCAGCTCCTTTAAAGACAGCAATGAAATGCAGTGGAAAGTTTTTTCAGGATTAAGATCATTTTCATGGCAAACTATTCGACTCATTTGATCACTCTTCATAACATTCTGGAGAATATGCACATTGCAACTATAAAAACTGAAGCAGCAACTTTTCTAATATTTACGTATTTCTCAAAGCTTTTGGCCAAGCCTTTAGTGCAAAAAGCCATGAAAATTACTGCTGAAGGGCATAGAATGCGGTGGGAAAGCCCCCCGAGTCACGCCCAATCGTGCTGTTGCAAAAGAGGTTGGTAGAAAGTGGCAATTGTCTGCAAGAGGAATTATCGACGTTCTCACCTTCTGACAGCCCCCTTCTCTGCCAAGATAAATGCCGTGCTGGCATTGGCTGCACGGATCAACTGCTGCGTGTATTTAAGCAGAGGGTGCTTCTGTTCAATAGTCAATCCCGTGAAGACCACATTGCTAACAATGCCTGAAAGAGAAAGCTACTCATAGCACTTCTCCCTCAGTTACGTGACATTCTCTTTCATGAGGTAAACAAACTCACCCTGACTGCACTGCTCCAGGAGTTTAGGGAAGAGAAGCCTGTGAAGAGTAAGGGCAGAAACCACATCAAACAAGGGAAATTACAGTAATTTAATCTCACTTTAGCATTTCCTAAGTATTTAATACCATGTAATTCTCATTACTCCATTTACAATCATGATTACAAGCCTCGGTGTGGAGAAGTAGCTGTGATACGAAAACAACTCGCCTGTGTTTGATGAAGGATGTGAGTGGGTTGACACATGCTGAGACAGCACCCACTGACACTTGGCTGGGAACTTGTGGGTCTGGATGAGCTGTGATTGCCTGGATGACGTCCAGGATATCGGTGTACCTGTGCACCGCACAAACACTCCAATCACTTTCATTATTTCTTTCTGGGGTTCCGCTGGCGAGATCTCAAATGAACGGTGAAATAGACTACAAACTGCACTTTTGTGTCATTTTTTTTTTTTTTTTATAATTAGTGCTGTTTATGCCACAAAAAGCAGTTCAGAACAAAGCATTGCAGGTACATTTCTGCATCATTGGGCTAAAAGTGAACTCTTACCCTGGAATAAGCAGCACAACTCTGGATGCGTTGAGCTCTGTCTCCATCTGTTTGGCCAGAAGGTTGCTCAAAAACCGCTGCAGGTGTGACGCAGAGAACTCCTCGGAGCCCTCTTGAGAAGGACAAAATACCTCCCACCTGTCCATCAAACAGATTTAGTTTGGGAATACAGGGTATGCAACTTTCCTACCAGGCCAAGCCCCCTTCACATGGAATACTGACAGAGCAGTTGACCAGATGACCAGCTTTCAGAGAGAAATCAAACGAAAACTGACCAACATTCCTACAGTCGTGCTCTAAAGATTGGCAAAATTTTTAATTTCATGCACATTTTGCAGAAAATATGAATAAACACCCCACCCCCCAACCACATGTAGTGATTAAGTGAAGCCATTTATTGTCAAATATAAGTGACAGCCTGAAATCTCTTGAGTTAGTTGTCAATGAGGTTCTTTATCTTCTCTGTTGGTAAAGCAGAACATTCAGAGTGCGTCAGTGATCAGGAGACTGAGATCCACTCCAGAACCTTCTCTTTGTTCTGGTGGAACTGATGACGAGTGGGCGTGGCCTTGTGTTTTGGATCGTTGTGGTGTTGGAATGTTCAGTAACGTCCCGTGAGGAGCTTCCGGCTGATGAAGAACATTTACATTTATGTATTTAGCAGACGCTTTTATCCAAAGCGACTTACATTTTCCTCCGGGATCCTTTGAGAACATGCTGCATTCATCTTCCATCGATTCTGACCTGTTATCCAGCACCTTTCGAGCTCACACATCCCCAGAACATCAGTCACCCATCTCCGTGCTTCACAGTGGGGATGGTGCTCCGTTCATCCTCAGCCTTGTTGACTCTTCTCCAAATGTTTATGGTTGTGGCCAAAAAGTTCAATGTTGGTCTCATCGCTTCAAATAACTTTGTTCCAGAAGTTTGGAGCTTGCCTCTGAGCTGTTTGGCGTATTTTAAGAGGATGCTTTGTGGCATTTGTGTAGTAATGTTTTTTTTTACTGGAAACTCGACCATGCAGCCCATTTTTCTTCAAGTGTCTCCTGATTGTGCTCCTTGAAAAGCCACGACACATTTTTTCAGAGGGCCCTGTATTCCATCTGAAGTTACTTGTGTGTTTTCTTTGCATCCCTAACAATTTTTCTGGCAGTTGTCTGGCAGAATCCCTCACTTTCCTCTTCCTGTTTGAACACTGCAGATTGGCATTCCCGGTTTCTTGGAGATCTTTTACATCCCTTTCTGGTTTTCTACAGTTCTGACGCTCTTTTGCTTGTTGGCGTATAGTCAGCGTATCACTGGATGAAAGATGCAAGGGCCGATCAGGAGCCGGAAACATTGATTCCAAGGTCGAGGTGAGGATGGTTACCTTCACCAGCCACTCAAACCTTCTGTGTTCATTTTTGTGCAGATTATCAAGCCACAATCCTCAGAAAGTATAAACGTATGTGCCCAACTGTACCTTCCTGACTTCAACACTGTGTGATGCACTCCTTCCACTAAAGACATTGTCTTTTTAACAGTCTGTGAAACAGTCTTTGTGAAGCAGCCTGTAAACAAAGTTTGTTTATTCTCTCACCTGGAGCTATTCTGATTCATCTCCATCAGGAAGTCACACAGATTCTCCTTATGACTGCCAGGTAAGCCTGCAATGATAGTGAGGACCACCTACGCACACAAACAGATTTATTCATTACTGTTCATCTGCTCTGTTTCCTCCAGCACGAGCCCTTGGCAACATCACTTCCACATAAACATTCATTTCACCTTCATGTTGGATTGAAGAGGGCTGCTTTCAGATTCCTTGTCTGAAAACACAGTAGAAAAGTGGTCGCTACATACTGACTCTTCACCCACGCTACTGCTGAAGGCAAAGTGCTGCAGGAACCTGAACAGAACTCAAGATTTAATACTTAAGTACAGTTTTAATACTTACTATCTATCTATCACACCATTTCCATCAGTCAAAGTCTAAACATTTACTGTGTACATGGCATGGCAGATCACATGACAAGCAGCGGAGCCTTAATGACCTATTAAAAAGCAAGAGTTGACTTGACATTGATATTTTCACAGCTAGTGCAGACAAGACTATATCCCGAACTATGACAAACGGACATGGTTTGTCTAGGTTCCATATATATATATATATATATATATATATATATATATATATATATATATATATGTCTGCTGCTGGAGCTGTAACAACCTTACATGGTATGAATTCTTCCTATTCTTCTCACTTTCCCCCTAACCTTCCCCAATCCTTATCCATACAGACTGAATGTAAACTGGTCTGTGGGAAACACAACTAATAAATATCTACATACATTCACTGCTCCAATCCAGAGGAGGAAACACCACACCAGGTGTTTTACACCCCTGGGGATAACAAAACTGTCCAACTCAGCGAAGCATCTACTCTCCAATGTGATGGCTTTTGAGCAGGACATGATACAGTTAA
This sequence comes from Danionella cerebrum, assembly GCA_007224835.1. NCBI lineage: Eukaryota > Metazoa > Chordata > Actinopteri > Cypriniformes > Danionidae > Danionella > Danionella cerebrum. Next base: position 132,159 of record SRMA01027053.1, on the reverse strand, counting down.
AAATATATCCAGAAAAAACTGAATCTGATTGATGGAGACAGAGTCACTGTGATGTCATCACTGCACTTTTGAAAAGGTGTCCCTTTGGGTCAATTGTGTTGTAATTGATCGGTAATAAGCCGTTTACACCAAGTTATTGTTCTATTTGTCATTTCATGTTGGTATATAGTTTGAAATTTAGACACGTCATTCGTTAAAATATAACTATATAAAATATATAGCATGAAGTGTTTTCAAAATAATTCAGGTCTGAAGGGTATATCATGTGAACCAGGTTGATCTGTATTAAGCCCATTAGTGTCACCTGTCCTGCTCTGGCAGCTGTGGATAAGCCGTCTTCAGAACAGCTTTCTGGCTATTTGTCACAGCTGCATTCATCTCATGCATCTTCAAGAGCCTGCAGTACCTGAGAGGTAACATCAAGCTCTACATCAGTATCCCTCTGGGCTTGATTGGATATCTGAACACTCTGTTCACTGCTCTTCAGCCCAATAACTCACAGGCTTTTGTGCTCCGGGGTCAGCTGATCACTGAGGACATACTGCACTCGAGGTCCAGACTCTGCTTTACGCCAAGCTGGCAGGACCTGCAAATCAGATCACGACCCATTTACATTACCCTGAATCTTTCGACTGCACAAGCATGGGTGTGTGTTGGGCACCTGTGAGTAGAAGCTTTTGTAGACCTTGGTTTTGGGAAGTAAAGCGATGGCCAGACAGAGGTCAGTGCTGTGTAAAGTGAATGGAAGATGTGGAAGCAGCGCTGTCTGATACTCAATGAACAGCACTGATATTTCAGACACTGAAGCCTGTGAGAAGAAATCAAAGTAAGCCAGTGCAATCAGGATAGTGAAGCTGGTTTATACATTCACCGGCCGCTTTATTAGGTACAGCTGGTTCTAAAAAACAAATTCAAAACATTTAGACATAGTGAAGACGAGCTGCTGCCGTTCAAAGAAAAGTGATTTAAGTGACTGAACGTGGCATAGTTGTTAATGCGAGATGGGCCGGTCTAGGTATATCAGAAACTGCCTCCGCATCGAATCTTGAAGCGGATGTGCTCCAGCAGCAGAAGACCACACCGGGTGTCACTCCTGTAGCTAAGAACAGGAAACTGAGGCTACAATTCTCACAGGTTCACCAAAATTAGAACATTAGAAGAATAGATGATTGGAAAAACGTTGACTGTTGTGATGAGTCTCGATTTCTGCTGCAACATTTAGATGATCGGGGCAGAATTTGGTCTCACTATCATGAAAGCATGGATCTATCCCGCCTTGAATCGACTGTTCAGGCTGGTGGTGGTGGTGTAATGGTGTGTGGGGGGGGTCTTGGCACATTTTAGGTCCATTAGAACCAATTGAGCATCGTGCCACCACCACAGCTTCCAGCAGGATAATGCCTCATGTCATACAGCTCGAATCATCACAGACTGGTTTCTTGAGCATGACGATGAGTTCACTGTACTCAAAAGTCCACACTCACCAGATATCCATCCAGTAGAGCACCTTTGGGATATGTGACTGATAGGAAATTCACATCAGGAATCTGGCGCAACTGTGTGATGTTCTCATGTCAAAAAGAAGCAGAAGAAATGTTTCCAGTGCGTTGTCGACCAATGTTTCTAGTGCCTATGCCACAGGATTAAGGGAGTTCTTAAGGCCAAAGTGAGTCAAACCTGGTACTAGCATTGTGTACCTATTAAAGTGGCCAATGAGTAAAATATCTTAAAAGTCTTGAATAAATATGTTTGGTAACTGGAATTTAAAACTTTATAAGTAGAGCATATCACTAACAATGCAAAGGCTGTTTGATTCTCTGGGTTTCTACATTTACTTTCTACATGTGTTTCTTTGGATACAAGCATTTGCTATAAATATACTTACAGATTACAAATATGCATCTATTGCCAAACAGCATGCCTCACTGTTTTATTTATAAAAATACAATTTACAATAAAATTTGACCAAACAAATTGGAAAAGAGCTGACCTGTGCTGAATGGAATAATTTATTTTAATTGCGCCTTATCCAGAAAGAAATGCATCATGATTGAGAATGCATCACTTACCCCCTCGTAGAGTTTCATTGTGTTGATGTGACTCATGGGGAGAGTGATGGAACCATGACGTGGATGCACAAACAGTATTCCCTCCGAGAAAAACACCAGCTTCCCTAAAGCACATTAATAATCCCAGACAGTAAGCAACACTCGAGGACAAGTAGTTCCTGTACTAGGACTGTGCAATAGATGTAAACACTTTTCCAATATCTGATGTACATCCGAATGAATTTGCCTCTGATTTCAACTCTGAAAAAAGTCTCTGAAAACTTTACATCTACCAGCCTTTACACATCACATGTGTTTTACTCATAAAACAATAATACCATTTGATATAATAATGTAGACTCACAGTGTTCTGGAGACTTCAGTTTGTTAGGGAGGTCTTACAAAATTAAAAAAGCTTGATTGCTTTGTTTTGGACACCTTATTTGGAAGTAAAGCAAAAAAAAATCTACCAAGACATGTCCACATTTCAACTCACGGTATTCCGGACAAAATTATGAAAATGTTTAATCTTGGAATTCATTTATTGATTTTCCAACCCGCTTAAATCCCTTTTGGGGTCACGGGGGTCTGCCAGTGCTTATCTCCAGAGGAAGGGGTACACCCTGGACAGGTGGCCAGTCAACATTCACTCACACATTACTTTGAAAACTCAAGAAAGAATCTTTAACCAACTTTTGTTTGACTGAAGCAAATCTGTAATGAAATATTTATTAAATTGGCATTTTGCCAAAACAAGGTCCTCCCTACCCCTGACCCTCGTTTTGAAAAATCTTCCCCACCCCAGAGACACACTCTGTGGTGGGCACTTGCTGTACATTCACTCGGACAGCTCACGAGTGAATGAATAAAATGTCTCTCTGGTGGTCATTATGAACAGGGAACAGATAAAAGAAAACAGCAAAATGTTTGAGCTTTGACCTGGAAGAATGTTTTAATGAAGAGTGTCCGGAACACCGTGAGCGTACATTACTTGTTAGTGACCCCTTTTACTTCAATGACATAATCTCACTGGAGAAAAGGCGTAAATTATCTTTTACGCTCCTAGGTCTATTTTCCGAGTCATCGCAGGTGACTGACACACGTCTGACCAATTACAATGCAGCTTGTTGCTAGGCTAACATCAACAACATCATCCTACGAATGCTTAATCGATTTTGGGACAGAAAACAGCAAAGAAGACAAGCCGTACAAGGAAAAAGACCTGAAGGAGAATCTGTGGAGAATCGCAGAGGATTTTCAGCACGACATCATAAACTTCTTAAATAGATAGCATAAATAAAGATAGATAGCATAGATAACTAAACTTCTTTTTAGCCGACTACATTGGAGTGGATCTGATGTATGTTTGATGCACAATGATGTGTTTGATTATTTTAAAACCACTCGTTCTGAATCTGTAAGAGTACTGAATTTGTCAAAGAGCATGAGGCATATTTGATTCCGAACCTCGGGTCATTTCCCATCCCTCTCATACTTTCCTAAACTAAGGCTATAAATGAATATATAAAAAAGAAAGTACTGACCTTCCTCGGGTGTAGACAGCAGGCTGTTTGAAAACATGTAGCCGGAGTCTCTCGCTGTACGGGAAAGCCCAAACATGTGCCATCCTCTGCCTGATGAGGATGGAAAGGGGTTACTAAAGCACATGGAAGAGGCTTCAATGGTTCGCTCTGCTAATCCTACCTTTAGTAGATGCTGAGCCTGTTCAGATTGTTTCACTTCCGCTTCATCTACCTGTAGTGGAACAGGAAGTCAATGGCTCGTGTGTTATCATACACTATTGATAAAATGAATGCATGTAAACGGGTGTTATACCAGCCAGCAGACATATCGAGGAACTGAAGACGTGAGCACTGTGAAAGAGCTGTCAGAGGAAAGAGCGCCATCTGCAGAGGAACAATGGTCTCACAATGTTTTCCTGCATTAAATACAAGAGAAGCGTTGAATCGGTTTGAATCGTTACCTCTCTGCTGAACGTAAACACTGGACTCCAGAAAGGACTCCGAGAAAGCTACAGATCCTAGGTTTACTCCACACTGCAGATCTGGGATATCAGACACAATCATGGACGCCTGTTGAGGGAAAGACAGAAAGAAAGAGAGTGTTTTTATTGTACAGTTGAAATATATAGAGAGTTGATATATACTCACCGTTTTTACCAAGAAGCGACTGTCTTCATCACACAGGGGAATGATTCTGTGTGAAAAAGTTTCACGATTAATATAAAATCAAAAGAACGGAGAACTTTACGATAAAAGTACAAAGTTGAACAGAGTAGAGCTGCACAATGTTTATTTTAAAGATGTCCTCCTGAACATTAGACTATCAAAGACCAGTAAAGTCAGACATAGAAGGTTTTGTAATAAACTAAAATCGCAATAATGTAAACAAAAATAAATCACCATAAGCCATTAGAACATGAAAATGTTCGAGATACGAAAGGTCTCGCAGGATGCAAAAGATGCAAAAAAAAAGTAAAGTAAAGTAGTTTTCAGGTAAAAACATTTTGTGGCTTCAGTGCAGATCGAAGGCAGGAAAAAAAGGCCTTTATGAAACTTATCTTGATATAATATTTGAAATATCCATCCTAGAACATTTTCATCTAAGAGTTGTAACAGTGGATGAAGCTCAAGGAGAGTTCTGCACCAGGGTTTCTTGAGAAATTGTTAAAAAAAATACAATGTTTTTCACCGTCCCCATAATAAATTGTAAATTCTATGGAGGTCCTGGAACATGGCTCATGAGAGAATTTTTATGTTAAACGCATTCAATTGGAGCATTTTAGATGGAGGTTTTCAATTATTTCTGAATTTACATACGAATACATTTACATTAACCAAGAAAAATATAAATATTCAAATCAGTTTTTGAACAATTCAATTTTCTTCAAATCAGAAATAAATACAATTGCTTTGCAACTTTTAAATCCAGGAAGGAAAGAAATGAATCAACATTGATTACATTTCTTAAAATGTTTTGATTGCTTAATAAACTTCAAAAATATAAACGTGTTATAATAATTTTTTTCAAATTTCCTCCAGTACCATTTAAGAACATGCTGCATTCATCTTCAATCAAATCTGACCAAGTTTCCTGAGCCTTTGGAGCTCACACATCACCAGAACATCAGTGACCCGCCTCCATGCTTCACAGTGGAGAGTTGCTCCATTCACGTTGACTATTCTCCAAATGTAGCTTTATAGTTAATCGCTTCAAATAACTTTGTTCTAGAAATTTAGAGCTTGTATGAATAGTTACTGTTGTCATTATGATTTGAAAATAGCAAATACAGTAATTTGACAATAAATGGCTTCACCCAACCACCATCTATGAGTGGAAACAATGCTTTAGCGTTATTATTTATAAATTCTGAAAAATGGCCAAGAAATCGGGAATATTTCCCAGGGTGTGTAAACTTATGAGCATGGTGCTTCACATCACTCCAATGAAAATATTTGAATGGAAGTGGAATTCCCATCAACTGTTCAACAAGCAGTGTGGAGACTGATCAACGCTTCGCATCTAAAAGATCTTTATTTCCATGACAGCATAATCGACTGCATCGTGTAAGTGCTGGATTAATAGCTGAATCCAAATTGAAATCTTTTGCTAAATTATTGTGCAGCTCTATAACGGAGCATAGATACTGTACTCACAATCCCTCTCTGTTCACCGCCTGTATGCTGAACATAGCTCTGGACCTGAAAGACGCAGAAAAGGTATCGATCTTACAACAAACATGACCTCAGAGCAAATCTGTTCATTCTTCAGTTCCTTTGAAGAATGTCAATCAAAGACTGTGTCCTCAACAGGATTAAAGTAAGGTTCAGTTTGTTCTGAATTCGTTTTTCTCATGCAATGCGTTGTTGCAAACCTGAGAGCTCCCTTGTACTGCATCAATCCAAAGTTGTCCAAGGCCAGCTGAAATGTTTGATCTGCTACATCCTTTGCCTTAAAAAACAACCAGGATTCACTTTCACTTTAGAGATGATCTGAGCAGAGCAGAAGCAACAAGTGTTCACATCATAAAATAACTGTGGAGAGGAGTAAAATTAACACAGTATTTCAAACGGAACCAGTGTATAATCTCAGCTGTTCCTCGGCAGACATTCCTCTAATTGGTAACTATTCGGTTACATCAGCGTTTTGCCACATTTGCCATAATTTTTGTTAGCATGATGACATTAGAGCAAACCTCCATCTTAGAGATGTGTTGCACATACGGCTGGGCGATATATCGATATTAAAAATATATCGATATATTTTTAAACGAGATATGAAATTTGACCATATCGCATATATCGATAAAGGCTGCGTAGTTCAAACTGCGCTGTGAGCCTTGCTCCAGCAAACTGCTTTAACCCGGAGCTCTCAGCACTACTTCGCGCGCCCCTGGCCACGCCCCTCCTCTTTCAGGCACAGAGAGGGGAGGGGCTGGACACTGGAGCAGACAATCCGCCGGCACTCTTCAACAAACATGGAGGAAGCAACAACATCTGCTGAGCATGCGGAGAAATTAGTTGGTAAACAAAAAAGTAGCGGCTCAGTAATATGGAGATGGTTCGGATTCAAAGTTTCTGATGAGAAACAAAACCATGTCATATGTAGGGAGTGCCATAAAGAAGTTACAGCCAGGGGTGGAAGCACTACAAATCTTTTTCACCATCTAAAACAGTGGCACAAACTGCAGTATGAAGAAGTGTGTGAAACTGCGCGCTGCCGAGGCCCCAGCTGCAAGCCAACCGCAACCCGCAAAAGCTCCAGCCCCGACACAAAGCTCCCTTCAAGCTTCATTTTCCCGCGATGTTCCGTTGTTGTGCCATATTTCGACTCCCCGGCAGATTCCGACTCCCCTCTTGCGTGAACGCGCATTCAATCACGTGATCACACAGACTAAGCCAATGAGAGTTCACATAAAATGTTTACTCGTGAAAAAGTTTTAATTTTTATTTTGCTTATATGCCGCGTAGATGTCAAATTTACTTGTAACACATTGTAAAACTATAAATATTGTTTAAAAAGTTTAAAAGAATGCAATCGCCTAAGTTGCTTACAGCATTGAATATTTTAATAATTTATGAATGTACAGCATTATACAAACTTTAGATTTTTATATTTTATTTGCGTATTCAAATATATTTATATTTTATTCCCAAAAACAAGGGAACAGCTGTGTATTGTTTCATCCGGCCAGTTTAAATAAAACTACTTGTGAAATGTCATATTTGGGTTTGACTGTGACTAAACAATTGCTCTCACTTTTTGATAAAAATATCGGGATATATATCGTATATCGATATTCAGCCTAAATATATCGGGATATGACTTTTGGTCCATATCGCCCAGCCCTAGTTGCACACTACATGAAAGTCATTTTTAATGATGGCACTTTAAACATTTCAACAGGGCTGTGCAGAGAGAGACACAGGCTCTCAAAGTGAAAATGGTTTGAACCTCATGAGGTTTAAAGATAATGTATTAAATTGAACTTAAATCACTGTTCGACACTGAACTATTTAACTGGGATCACTATTCCTGGAGTGATTCATTTTTTGTGTTGATCAAAGCATTTACTAGTATTTTGTTACTAGTATTTTTGCGCTAAACATCCACTCAAAATAAAAAAGGTAAAAAGATTAGCAGTGTTATACCTGTGTTAAATATGTAAAATCTGATTAGCTGACTGAATTTCAGTTATTTCAGTTGCCAACATAACATTCTAAAAGTACATTTTTTGCAGCATTTAGTTTGTATTCAAACACAATTGTTTCTCTAAATATATGTATTTTCTAACGCCAAACATTTAAATAGTATAAACGCTGTTAAATCTGCGATTAAAATAAAAGTAGAGGTGTTTTTTTCTGACAAAACACGGGCAGTGTCTACGTGAGAAGAAGCAATGGAGCAGGATTACCGTGACGTTCCTGGGGCCTCGTTTATAAAGGTTGCGTATGTACAAAACTGGCCCAAAAAGTCTGTACTCCTCTTTTTGCACATTGTTTCAGATTTATAAAAACACAATATGTCATCAAAGCTTGTTTATCCTTATGTAGAATATGAACTGTGCGTACGTGAATATTTTTAGCGTACTGTGGATATTTGAGGTACTTGTGACATCTAGTGGAAATGTAACAAATGTATTTGTTAAAAAGAGATGTTTGTAAGATACTTTATGACTTATAATTCACATCTTATATCAAACAATCTTGAAAATGACACAAGGCACTAAAATACCTGTGATTTTGACTACGGCTGGGGAAAATACTATGAAAAACATCATTTGGGTGAGATAAGGTGATATTAATTATGTTAAGTTGACATGGTGTTAAGAATAATAGTGATTTCTAAACGTATAAAGCCTTGACCCTGTGCCTAAAAGTTACAAGATGGCATTGTTGGCGTTACTTTTTTATTTTTTTAAACAAATGCAGATACAGACTAAATGGCAAGTACACATGTGAGATATTGCAGACCATTGACAATACAAGAAAGAATAAAGAACAAAACCTAAATTAGCAAATAAATAAAGTTAATGTTATGGGGTCTTTGTAAAAGATTTACAGCGTTTGTTTTTTCACAGCATCAAAGCAATATGAAAGTTCCTTCTTAAAGGGGACTGTTGGTGTTACTTTATGAAAAATGGACAGGTTGGGCTGCACACAACCTTTGACCCAGAAACATTGCACATCTTCATGTAATAGTGTTATGTTGGCTGCTAGATGCTAAGGCAGCAGTCATGGCATTGTAAACATGGGAATCAAACACTTTGTACTGCCATGACAATGTCTGTACGAAGTGGCTACAGGCTAAAAGCTCTCTCCAGATAATAGACAGGTACACATTTGCTTTTTTTGCCTAAACGACGTATATAGTTCAGAATGCAGTCAATGCTATAAAAAATTGAAATGTAAAATGTTGAACATGGAAGCAGTTGTGCTAGTAGCCCATTGTATGCACAAATGTACAACTCTACCTCACAACTATTACTTTTATGCTTAGAAAAAATCGACTAAATAAAGGCGGTTATAGAGTTGCAGGCATACATACCTTGCTTGCACTTGAGTTGATGGAGAAGCATTTGATTCCTGCTAACACAGACTGAATCGTAGCAGAGTAGATGTGTGAAAGCACCCTAAAACAAAACAGATCTCACTTTAGAACCCATCAGTCCTTCAAAATAACATTCAGACCATAACTGGAGAACTTACTGGAGTTCTGCGCTCTTCCTCTGAGCGTTGTCATTTCCTGTCAGGTTTACATTACATACTAGTAAGGAACAATTAAAAAGGTTTCACTTCAATACTTTTACACAAATACACTTACCCAAGTATGGGACATGTGTACTTCCTAAGAAATAGGTTCGAGTGCAGGCTAGAGGTCCTTTAGGAGCAACACACTGTAGCAGCTGTGAGAGAAATAAAGCACAGACCTGTTTGTTCAACACTGTGGGGGGGGGGGGTTAGTTCAGTGCCACAGGGTGGCGCTCTCTTACCATATGTTTGGCGAATCCTCCACCAAGGCCAGTGTTGCGCAGCTGGTGACACTCTGAGGGGAATGTGAAACAGTAGCTTTCCTGATCTTCCTTAGTGGAGTGACACCCAAACAAGACAAACGGCTGCCTGCTTTTACTGGAACCATACAAATCCATTTAACGCTTCAATATAAGACATTTAAAGAAAAAGAGCTACATGTTGCACATAGAAATACCTCTTATCTGTGATATTGCTGGAAATGAGACCATGCGAGTAATATGTTCTGAAAGGCTGAGAGACATGGAAAATAAGATTAAGCATCACACACTGAAGAAACAGATTTTTTGTATCTGGCAAAGACAGAAAAAAGAAAAAAGCTTAAAAGCTTGTTTTTTTTTCACATGAGGATTTTGCGCCTACTCCAGAAAGCTTCATGTTTATATGTTATTTAAAAATACACACGTGTAATTTGAAAGATGTTCATATCGATAAAGCCTCTATTTAAGCACAAGAAAAGCGGGTCGAATCATTCAGCTGCATTTCCAAACCACTACGGTTGGATTCGAAAGGACGCACTTGCACTGAACTCTGGTGATGGGTGAAACGTCCTAAAATCAATCATTATTTCCTGCCTTTGTGAGGACAATATCTGGGCTCAAAATTCTCAAAAATACACACTCTCAAATTCCACTGGGTATTAGCCTTTATAATTCTCAAAACATTAAGAGCACAGGATGAAGTAGGAGCAGTGTGAGACATTTTTGAATCATTACATTTAATCTTAATATTAATGCTAATAATAGATAATGTTAGCCTGTTCTGCTAAAAATACGAGTCACTGACTCATGGGGTGATGTGCTTCCTGTGTAAGAAAGAAAGTATATAGGGGTGTGGGAGCCTTGAACGGCCTCTTTTATGACTCGGAAGAAAACAGAGGAAGCAGAGGAAGGGGCTTGAGGTGATGCATGTGTTTGTAAACCATCTGAATAATGAATAATAAACCGTTTCTTTTCTGTTCAGTACAATCCAG
>SRMA01027053.1:108009-121568 GCA_007224835.1 Danionella cerebrum | reverse complement strand
CTCTTTCACATGTTGGTTAATCGTCCAAAACTGAAGCAAACAAAATGTTTACATTGGTTAAATTGCTTTAAAACTAAAAAAAATTTTTTAAAAAAGTTTTTTACTACTTTACAATTTACGTTAAGAGCCATTCCACCAATGGGTAAGAGAATGGGTGCCATTTCTGGCCCTGGGACTTTATATGTATAAATAAGCATTAAAATGCTTCACAAATGTATGCTACAACTTTTAGAATATTGATCAAATTGTCATAAAAACACTGAAAAATGGCATTTATGCTTATCTTCAGTCTCGGATGCTACACCTTACCTCTTTTAAAAAGGAGAAGATATGAAAATCTATATATAATGTTTGTTCAATATGCACATTACTTGTAATGTGAACAAGCACACAAAAAAATCAGTACCTCTGCAACTTGTGCCTCTGAAAGCTCCTGCAGGGACAGCGCACTTTCTATATCTATACTGGAGAACAAACAACTCCATTGTTTTTGGAACAGCTGAAGGTCCTGTGAGAGAACATCTTGTAAGAGAGGGAACTGTGTGCAAGAGCATGTGAAAGGTAAACAATGCTTTACCTCTTTGAGAAGCCAGTCCAGAGACACTGGGTCCAATCTGCTGTAGATCTTCCAGAGTCTCTGACTCACATCCGTTAGCTAAGAGAAGTGGAAAACAGATTATTTTGGTGAAGACTTAATTTCAACAAGTGGGTGACTTTTGAATTTAAACAATTGTCATACACAACCTTGTACTTCATGGTGAAAAATACACCCGCTCCGATTCCTTCTAAAGCAAAAGCCTGAATGATGGGCCATTTCTCCAGCTGGAACATATCAAATTTCTGAACATGGCCTGTGGAATCACATGAAATGATAAAGAGAGGTGCACTCCGGCAACAAATCTTACATCAGCGGATCACAATGCTTACCATGTGAACTGTAAGGGATCCCAATACACTGGCAATCTTGAACCATGGAAACAAAGCTTGAGATCTTAAATTCCTCTGCTACCTCTTCATCCTCATACTGACACATTAATAGAAAAGGAATGAGTAGGAATCTCGTGTACCATCATTAAATGTACTTTAAATAAGTGATCCCCAACTCCCAGTCAGCGTGTATCAATGGTTAATTTCTTCTGGTTATTACCCGGGTATGAACTTTTATCTTATATTTTTAAAAAAGTTCCATATTCTCATGGTTAGCTCTCCAAAATTTCATCCGCAGGTTACAAAAATGAGTTAAAACACGTGTATTTGGAAAGCTTAACAGACAATATGAAGAATCGTATTTAAAATATGGATTTATTGCAACAGGGGATTTCCACACACCAAGCCGCTCTGCACAACATACGGCAGCCGGGAGTAAGGCACATCCTGGGGACTGGTCCATGAAAACATAGCTGCATTAAACAAACTGCATTAAACTGGTTTAAAGGAGGTATTTATGAGGATCAAAGATTACCGTGTGATGCATATTTCTGAGATGTATATTATGAAAATATGAAACTAGGGGTGTAACAATATTTCAGGGTGCAATAGATTGTGATACAAATTCCTTACAAAATACTGGGCAATACGTATTGCGGAGATGCTTGGAGATATTGTCAAGGAGCTGCAACACACTATATGAAAGAGCGCGGTTAACAGCTGTAAACATTTTTTACTGAACGTTAACTATTATATCACAATAATAGGGGTGTAATAATACATTGTGATATAAAACTGTAACAATACGTGGAGCTACTGGGAAATACTGTCTAGGAGCTAAAGTATATTTGCTTCTTGGAGTGATAGTGATTCTAGTCACTTCTGAAATTTCTTTACCTTGTCTCTTTGTTTTTTATCTAAAATGTACTGTGTGATAATTCTCCTTAACTCGCATTTTAAATGAGAAATGCTATAAACTGTGCTTTCACCATTCTTTAAGGGAAAGGAAAAGGCTTATTGCAACCATTAGCGCTGCTCCCTAGTGGATGAGGATACAATAAGCTCCAACACAAGTCGCACTAAACCTAAAAACAGAATAAAAATATCCTGATGCATATCTTATCATGAACATAATGTTGTGGTATGCATTATATCCTGAGCAGAGTGTATTGTTCTACGCACCCTCTATCCTTGAGCTTTAATCATCTCTACCTCTATAGCCAGACTACATCTTCTCAATTAATGTAAATTTTAATGCATAAACACAAGTACTGCCCTCTAGCAGGTGGATGATATTACATGCTCAATCATACTAGAACCTGTCGTTTTAAAGTGCACTTCCACAGACACGGGTAGTAAATATTTTTTCATTTCAGTTTCTTTTAAAATGTAGAATATCACTATACATATCGTATTGTGGATGTAGTTTCAAGGTATGTGTTCAATCGTGAGCTGTTACACTGCTATATGAGACTAATATTACCTCAGTCTCTGTCAGGCAATGGAGCTGTAGATTCCTCCAGTGAGAAACATATGGAAGCAGATACCCATAATTCACTGGGTTACAGTACAGATGCACATATTCTGCTTTAATAAGGATGATTACATCTAGAGAAAAGAAAATATGCAACTTGATTACATTTTCTCATTTTTAAATGATGAACAAAAACTCTAAACAACCACAAGAACAGCAGTAGCATCGTACCATCCAGCACTTCCTCTGGGAAATCCTCTGGTAGCTCCATGTCAAGAAGGTTCTGTCTATACAAACCACAGAAAAGAAAGCTGGCCAGCTCACTGCAGCCTTCATTGTAGCGGCTGTCGATCCCTGAATAATCAAACCACGCACATTAGCTATTGGTGGATCACTGCAGAAGCCTATCTCCACCTGCTTGTTTGAGTAGAGATGCTATGTGTGAAGAAACACAGGTGCTCCTGAATTATTCACTTACCCAGAGAGCAAAGGATGCCATCTGGAGCTGCACCAACATCCTCCCGGAGCAGAGCCTGAACCTGCCGCAAGCGGGAGCAGCTGCAGGAAAGGTAATATTTTTAAATTACCATTGATATTTTTGTAACTATTATTGTAAATAAGAAAACATAAAGTTAGTTGGTGCAATAGAAGAGGATACTGAGGACAGAGTTAGGAGGAAACAGATGATTTGCTGTGGCGACCCCTAAACTGGGAACAGCCGAAACTAGAAGAAGAAGAATTGTAACTACTTTAACCTTTATCTTTTTAGCTTTATTTTGACAGATTTTGGCCATGTATTAGTCAACAGTTGTGGCTTCTATTCAGTGTTGTCAAAAAGTCCACCAGGGACTCAAGCATTCACTTATTTTATAAAAAACACACAAACAAATTTAGGCGAGGATAATTTCAACAATTTCTACAAAGTTTGTGGACCTATAAGGTGGTTCCTTACTTTTTCGTGATAAACTAGAAAGGGTTACCTTTTAAATGACACAAAGGACATTAATTTTAACTCTTAAAATGTGAGAGTTACAGCCATTTTATTTTGGGAATGTCTTTTTCGGACAAATTTCGGACAAATTTCGGACAGGTTAGATAATTAAGAGGTAAGATTGCTGGGCCGATTTTTCAGCCAATTTTTCAACTTTTCCAGAAAAACAATATCGCCTGTCTTGAAATTTATATGATTATAAAGGCCAATACACACCAATACGAAGTTTTGTGGGACCATGCTCCTCGATCTAAAACCATGGGCGCCAACAGGATATCACACATCGCACCGAACAAGTGGTGGCATCGAAAAAGAGTTTCGGATTGCCATATGAGAGTTGTTTTCCGCAAGTACAATGACCAATGAAAGCTGGCGCTTTTGATAACGTGAGTAGGATGTAAAAGAGCACATCCGATGCATCGTACATGAAACAGGAAATAAATAGCGCGCTACAAATCCTCTTTTCTCCACAATTTTGTCAAACAGCCCCATGTGATCAGCCAGCAACAGAATAAAGCACCTGACATCGTCATTGCATTAACAGTTCCTCGACCCAGACAAAGAGCACCATGCTCAGAAGCCATCTGAAGATTTGTGCGAATTTCCCCCACAGCCAGCTAACTTTTTAAGATAACAATGATTTTGGTTGGCTGTTGATATTGAATAACGTAACTTGTGTTGCACTTGCAGTAAGGTGGAATTGATTCAGATCAAAAAGCAGAAAGTCTACCAAATTGGTATCAGTGGGAATTAATCAAAGCCATATCAAGTGAAACCCTTCCATACAGTATTTCACTGGAGAGAAACTGTTCACCATCCATCAATGTCATTATCATCCTTACACTGTAGAGGAAGGAGGCACAAACACTACACTGGTTATGATAGCAATGTTCTCATAGCAACCAAAGCATATCATGCTCCCTGCTATTTTATGCATGTTTGGAAGTCATTTATTTATCACTGAGACTGATACAACAATACAATGTATTTGATCCATGTAAATTTTAAGTGCACCCCGATTAAGAGGCTTATTTCACATTCTCCATATGTATTTGTCTTTTTTATTTAATACTTAATGTTAATTTTTACTTTTTAAAATCACAGATGTAATGTGTTCAATAAATTGTTTATTTTGCATATGTGTACCCATGCTTGTATTGCTATGTGTATTGGTCTGTTTTATGTATATATGAGTGGATCACAAACAACACAATTCTAATTGCATGTGTAGAGATGAAAAATAAATATTTTTAATAAAAAAATTTAACGAAAATTAGAACAAATTACCACATTTTAAATATCAAAGAAGGCATGATTAAAATGTTTGAGGAAGTGCGTTGAGGAAAATGCGTACTTTATGAAAGTATAAAGTGATGCTTTTTATTTAAGACAGATAAAACGTTAAAAGGCCAAACCATTTCTTTAACATTAGTCGAGCGGATGTTTACGGTCTCCCGGTGCTGTCACCATCTTGGAAACGGAGGAAGTATCTGGAGATCTCAAATCAAGCGAAAATAATGGATTCCACTGAAGGGGTGGGCGGGTTCTCTCGAATATAACATAAAAAATTGGACGAAAAAAAGGAAAATTACAGCATAAATATATATATCACTGTCTTATTTTGGCGTAAGGAATTCAAACGCGCGGACGGTTGGACCGTGAGCCTCAGCAACGGTCGCTTTTGCTTTACCGTTAAATAAAAACGCATAGTGTCTATAACCTAAATTAAACGGTTGATGAACTATAATTACCTTACAGCGGCGGTCATTAGCGAAGATTTATTTCTCCTTATAGCAGCCATGTTTGCTGTGTGTGCGCTAGAAAGCATTTTAATATGTATCACTATTTCTATTGCTGTAATTGCCCATAGTAAGTAAGGGGAGCGGTGTCACTGTCTCCGGAACAACAGAACCGAGCGCATAGGAACCGCGCGTACCATCTCTCAGAGAAGTAGGGGGGGCTCATTCATGGGATGCAGACCGGTATTATGATATTACAAGGATAAACAATCTGCCATGCAAGGATGAACATATATCCACATTGCCTGAGACAACTACGTTTATGTAAATATCACTAGAATTGTTTAAGAACACATTTATCACATTTAATGACCACACAAAATGGTCATTCCCTCCTCCTCCATTCATCGAAGTGGAAAGGAAGAAATATGAACGTGTCTCATGCAATCCTCCAGCAATTCTCGGTGGATTTTTCAGCGTGATCATCGTTTTAATTTAGTTTAAAAGTGAAATTGCTCATAAATTTCAATAAAAAGCCATTCATAAAAGCTGATAAATACGTGTCCTCTAATTTTTATATAACTTCTGCAATATTTTTATTAATTATAGATATTTTACACATTTGTGTCAGGTGACAAGCTATTGTGCTTTTTTATGCTAGCAAGCAAACTGATTTAGTCAAAGTTTGTAATTTTCTAAGAATGTCGATTTCACTGTGACATTTCCAGACACCAGGTTAGGACATCATGCCGCAGAATATAAAACCAAACCGTGCCCACCTGGGTGTGTCTCCCAATACTTATTCTTGCCAATACACACAAATACAAATTTTCGGTTGCGAAGTTTTGCACTTACATTGAAAACCATGGGGACATCCCAAGTGTGATCGAATGAGTGGTGCCAACGAAAAAGAGTTTGTTAACTGCCATATCGGATCCTTTTTTTTTTTTTTTGCAAGAACAACCAATGAAAGCTGGCTCTTTTGGCAGACAAAAAAAACTCAAAATTTTTCGTAGCGACTTTGCACAGGAAACAGAAAAGAAATAAAGCGCCACAAATCCTCTCTTTACTTCACATTTTTCTCAAACAATTTCCTGTGATCAGGATCAACAGAATTAACCTCTCGATATCAAGATTATTTTGTCTACGTGTTCTTTGATTTCTTCTCTGTTGATGTATTCTTCTTTTCTCTTTTCGTATGTGGCGCATAGTTCATCTGATGACACAAACGCCATCTTCATTGCATCACAATTTCCTCAACACAGACGAAGAGCACCCTACTGAGAAGCCATCTGAAGATTTGTGCAGATCTCAGTTCGGATTGGTGTGTAGAGGCCAATCCGAATAGCTAATGCTACTTCAGCAAACATGTTTTCTAGCGGAAACATGTTATACGGTCTAAGTTCACACTACAGCCCAAATCTTAATTGTTGACAGTCAGAACCATTTGTTGACTTTCTAGAGAACAGTGGCATTTCACACTTGGACAGAAACATACTTAAAAGGTTAATAGCTTCAGCCAATCAGGAATGTCTTGCTTCTTGATTCTTTATGGTGTTCTTGAACTTAAACAATGGAATCTCAGCTTTGCCTGTGAACCCCCTGATGTGGCCTGACTCAGGAAGTCTCACATAAGTTTAGATTATTTAGGTTTTACCATTGTCACTATTTGTTTTGTTGGGACCATGGCACTCCAGGTCTCTGCAACCTTCTTCACTCCTCTTTAGATTCTTACCTATTCTAGACCTATAGGACAATGAATCAAGCTGTGCCGTAAAATATAAAATAATTTACACATGTGGTCTGTTCCATTTGCACAATACTAGGTTTAATTGTTTCACATTTACCATACTGAAGCACAGAAGTTTGAAGGATTTAGAATGATTATATGTTTCCCTATACAGTGGTACCCCGAGATACGAAATTAATCAGTTCCAGGGTGACGTTCGTATATTGAACATTTCGTATCTCGAAGCAAGTTTTCCATGTAATAATACGTGCGACGGCTCTCAGAAACAACAGTATAAGTAGATGAAAAAAAATGTAAAACCAAAGAAAAATCAAGTAACGTTTCTCCAATCCTTAAATCTACACATTGTTAATGTAATAAATGATAATAAAACAGAATAAAACACAAGCAAAATACGTAATATGTTCACAAATGTGAAACCTTACCTTGAGAATGAGGCGATGTGTCGGAGGAGATGGAACAGATGCAGAAAACATTACGGCACCACGTATGAAAATTACCTTTCTCGAGATATTTCACGAATTACTGACACAAACACGGTTTCAAGCACAAGCGCAGACAGATTGAGGAATGCTTCTGAGAACGCGTCACTGGGTTTCTCTGACAGAAAAGCACTTTCCACGTTATAAACGTTATTTCGTTAAGACACATTGACTCTAAAATTTGTTATAGTACATTATTAGTAATCTATACATAATGTTTCGCTGTGTTGTTGAAGAGTTTTGAAGCGCATCGGACCCTTTTTGTACTGGGAGATAGGAGCGCAAGAACCCGGAAGCGCTATGCGACATCATACAAACAAGTGGAAAATACAGCAGAACTGTTTGTAGTTGTTTGCATCTCGAATTTTTCTTCGCTTCTCGAAGCATAAAATTTCCTGCAAGACCTTTCGTATCTCGAACATTCGTATCTCGAGGTACCACTGAATTATTTTTTTAGCTTTTTCCTCACTAGACTGCCTGTTTTTATGAGCAATAAAAAATTGGAATGCGGTTAGTTTATTTCTTTAACTAGTATTATTTCTTAATTAAAAGGCATTATGTAATATAACATTTATCATTGCTTATTAATATTCAATAAGATTTTTTTATATAAATTTTACACCAAAAAAAATAGTGTGAACTAATGGTTTTCAGTAATGGCTACTAATGCAAACCTGATTTGTCTACTGCACCCACTAACATTTTTATGTTTTTAAAGCTTAACCCGTTTAGTTTTAGATTTGTAAAAACTAATCTTGTTTAGTGCAACGGGTTTCCACGCAAATTTCTAGTAAAGTCAACTAATTCGGGTTAAGAGTTTACAGACTCATACTAATCTTTCTAAATTAAGCTTAAAGTCTATATTTTTCTTTTCTCATGCTGGATTGGGATGTGTTTTTCCCCCTGAATCCATTTAAAACCATGGAATTTAGGTCAAATAAATACTTGATGGAGTTTGTAAAACACAAGCTGCATCTGATTCATTGCAAACAAAAACAGGAACTTCCGTAGAGAGCTCTGTTGGTGATAAGGTCAATAAAGGGCTGGCAGGCTTCTTGAACTTCCTTCGAACAAGCACAAAACACTTGACCGAAGCGCACAAAAAAATTAAACTCATACAAAGGCAGGCCTCGGGGCAGCTGTTGGTAATAGTATCCATCTACTTTATAACATCTTAACTACATGCAGGGACAATAATGCTGAGCTAAATGTGCCCTAAGGCCGGCTGCATTAATGAATAGTGGTTCTGAACAGATTTAAGAACAGTTGCTATAAAAATAACCTCTTTAAAGAAGTCCCTTTGTTTTCACTTGACTTACCTTTGTGAAGTGCTCTAGAAAACAGGAACACTACACGCCGCTGCTGCATTCCACCACTTGACCTGGAGGAATTGACTTCCTTTTCATTTACCGTTAAGTTTCATTTACCTCATGGAACTACTTTTTTCAAAAGTTTTTATATAAAGTTTTTCATATCATTGCAGAAACCTTAAAAAGGATAATATTAGCTTTTTCATTATTGTCACAAAAATATACTTTTTTTGTATATATATAATTTTTTTTATATGTAGCGTTGTGCTTATAAGTTTTTTCCATTTTTTTGAATATATTATAATGTAAAAACATTTATTTCCAGTCTTAGGGTGATGCTAGTATTTTTCAGACAAAATAAATCATAATGACAACAGAAAATGCCCCTTGGTCAAAGGTTTACACACCCCAGCTCTTAATGTTTGTTTACCCCCTTTAACATCAATAACAGCCTGAAGTCTCTTGAGATAGTTGTGGATGAAGTTCTTTATCTTCTCTGTTGGTAAAGCAGAACATTCTTCTTGGTAAAAGGCCTCCAGCTCTTGTGAATTTTTGGTCTGAGTTCTCCCCAGAGTGCTTCAGTGATATTCAGATCAGGAGACTGAGAACCGCTCCAGTTCTGGTGGAACCGATGATGAGTGGGCGTGGCCTTGTGTTTTGGACTGTTGTGGTGTTGGAATGTTCAGAACGTCCCATGAGAAGCTTCCAGGCAGAAGATGCACATTTTCCTCCAGGATCCTTTGAGAAGGATTCATCTTCCATCAATTCTGACCAAGTTTCCTGTGCTTTTCTTTTTCTTCATTGTGCTCCTTGAAACAACCACGCCACATTTTTTCTGGCAGTTGTAGCAGAAATGTTTGTTGGTTTCACCAGAATCCCTCACTTTCCACTTCTTCATCAGAATTTGAACACTGCTGATTGTAATTCTCATTTCCTTGGAGTTCTTTTTCACTTTCCCCATCGCTTAGAATTCAGAAATGTCAGCACACCAGAAACCTTTTCTGCTGAAACATTGATGCCAAGCAAACAGGTTGAAGATGGTTACTTTCATCAGCCACTCAAACTCTTTTGAGTCTGTCTTTGTGTAAACTTTTGATCAGGTTCATTTGGAAAGTTTTTGTTATCATTATTATTTAAAAAGAGTAAACACAGATTTTTGACAATAAATTGCTTCATCAAACCACCAAGCCACAAAAAATTATTATTATTTTTTTCATTCATAATATCTGAAAAAAAGAAAACTAAATCAAAGGCAAGAAATCAGATAATGTACCAGGGTGAACTGTCACTTTATTAGCCGTGGGTCTTTTATTGTATGGTAAGGTGAGCAGAACCAAGGCAAGGGTGGTTTCCAAGTTCAGAGAATGCATGAGTCAGAATAAGATGAAGTGAGGGAAGTGAAGGGAATCGAGGTGGTCAAAATGTGAAATGTAATTGGTTGGGATCGGGAGGCTTCAGGTGCAGTTGAGGATTGAGGCGAGGGGGGATTCTGTCTGGGACCTGGATTATTGACACCCTGTGCATGTGTCCTTTGCTCCTTGAACTTTCAGCCTCAGTCAAAAAAAAAGCATGCTTTAGGTGAATTGAACACTAGCAATAAGTAAAGAAAACAGCGAGATTGATACTTAAGTCAAAGTGGCCTACTGAAAACACAAACATTCTGCTTAAATAGATGAAAATGTTCTGGCTTTAAAATCACATCAAGCACAGACTGGCACTGAATGCTGCATGAACCACCGAAACCTCTTATACAACAGTTCCCTGCATGTAAACAGTGTGAACTGTCAGAACATGCTAAGATTCTTTAGTTATCTATCAGTCACGAACATCATTGAGCTTGTACAAGCCTGCGCTACCTTATAGTAGAAAACACTCTGCCTTTGTTTCCAAAAAGAGTTGAGATGCTGGAATAATTTCAGGAAGATTTAAAATGGGTTTGCATGTAATACATGCTTTGCTGTACAGCAGTTTGTGAAATGTGATTTTAAGTTATTGTATCATATAATATTCATATTATTATTGTTGTTGTTGTTGTTCTAATGCTGTTCATCTCTTTATTTTATATACATTTTATTTTATATCGTTGATTACTTTTTTCTATGTTATAATTAGCAATGTTATGAGTTTCAATATTGTTGATGACCAGTACACGTTGGGGTTTGTGTTTTTTTATTTCCCTATGTATTTATAGTTATTCCAAATCAATTATGCGTGTGTGTGCGTGTACTTATTTTAATGAATCTTATCATACATATATATACAGGCCTAAACTCATGTATTTATTTTCAGCAAATTGTAATTGTTTACTTTTTATACAATTTTTGTACTGATCAATACAATGTATTAACATAAATAATATGGTATTAATAGAATAGAACAGAAATATCACTTATTCACATATGCCACTTTCCCTTTCACAACTTCCTGCTCACAACGTTACGTCCCCCGCTTTTGATACTTAAAACTAACGTGTATCATATAGATTGTTAAACAACAAACCGATAAGTAAGATAAATACGTCTAATTAAGAAATAGAACGCCAACCGTTTGGCAAACGAAATCACTTTATCAAATAAAGCGTTTTAATGCGTTTGAACATTTGCTACGTACTCGAAGGCATTACCGCGCATGCGCTGAACGTTTGTTACGTAGAGCATCTTGAAATTGTGCTAAAACTTTGATCATTATCGCACCAAAACACTTTAAATCAGTTTTAAATCAAGCTAAACATTATAGATTACCATTAATTTTACAAGTTGTTCGAGTCGAGTTGTCCAATAAAAACTACATTTATAAAATGGAAACTGCGTTTTGAAAAAACGAAAGCTTAAGGTTTCTCCTTTAACTTGCGCTACAGAACAACTTTAAAAACATTATTTCATTTAGGATTTTAGTTTTGTGTTGGTGTTCGTAATTCGCGTTTCATATTTGTGTACATATTATTTGCCATTATTTCATTCTATTTTCATTGTTTTACATGTAAAACTTGCCTCGACATATGAAAAATTTGAAATGCAACCCTAGAGCGGATTACTTTCGTATCTCGAGGAATCACTGGTTTCACAAAACAAAAACACATAGAAAAATCATTTTACTTAATCACTTCCATCTGGAGAAAGCCTCATTCAAAAAGCCAATCCAAACAATTAGCCTTTGACATCTGATGTACCATGTCATCTTTTATGTCATATTGTATTTAGAAACTTGAGGGTAACAAATGAATTAATGAGGACTTAATCATAAATAACTACTGAAAAAAGATCACAATGAAAAATTCAAGAAGTTATAAGAAACACTTTTATTAACAAAGGAACACATGCGAACAGGAGAGTTCAAAAAAAAAGATTTAGATGGGTTTTCATTTCAATCTCTTTCTTTTATTTACTGAGTCATGGTCCGGTCGATCCAGCTTGAGTAGTGGGAGATGATGGTGTAGAGTCCAGGCTTCCACTTGGAGCCACATTTCTTCCCTCCATTGGAGACGATCCCAACAACAACGCCTTTGTAGACGAGAGGTCCACCAGAGTCGCCCTAAAACAACAAATCTGTCACCACCGGCAGCAACCACGTCTCAACAGAATATATCTCATCAACTGACTTACATCACAGGTGTCCTTCTTAGTTGCTGCAGCACAGAGCATGTTACTGGTGAACTTGGTCCCATAATAACGACCACTTCCACAGATTAAACGCTCCATGACGTTGATGGTCAGCTCATACAGTTTGTCAGGACGATCTCCTATGTTGTTCAAATGGCCCCATCCAGCTGTGTCCACAGTAGCTAGCTCCTGAGGGTCTGCGGTTTCATCACGCTGGAACTTCACTGGTTTCACTGCAGAACTCTCTGTGACTTTCTTCTCCAGCTGAAAGAAATGGAAGCAAATAAACAATTCATATTTAGTCTTTAGGAACAGCTCTGATCGGTATTCCTCAAATCAGCAGTCACGCTCACAAATATGGGGGACCTGCAGAAGCAGTGGACTGAGTCTGGAGTAGAAACATCCAGAGCCACCGTGTACAGGTGTGTGCAGGAAACTGGCTGAAGGTGCAGCATTCCCCAAGTCAAGCCACTTTTGAACCAGAAACAGCGGCAGAAGCTCCTGACCGGGGCTACAGAGAATCAGCACTGGACTATTGCTCAAATTTTGCACCTCATTCGGAAATCAAGGTGCCAGAGTCTGGAGGAAGACTGTGGAGTGGGAAATGCCTCAAGTCCAGTGTCAAGTACCCACAGTCAGTGATGGTCTGGGGTGCCATGTCAGCTGCTGGTGTTGGTCCACTGTGTTTTATCAAGGGCGGGGTCAATGCAGCTAGCTATCAGGAGATTTTGGAGCACTTCATGCTTCCATCTGCTGAAAAGCTTTATGGAGATGAAGATTTCATTGTTCACCTGTCACCTGCTCACAGTGCCAAAACCACTGGTGAATGGTTTCCTGACCATGGTATTACTGGTGCTCAACTCTCCTGAGCTGAACCCCATAGAGAATCTGTGGGATATTGTGAAGAGAAAGTTGAGAGGAGCAAGACCCAACACTCTGGAGGAGCTTACGGCTGCTATCGAAGCCTCCTGGGCCTCCATAACACCTCAGCGGTGCCATGGGCTGATTGCCTCCACGCCACGCCGCATTCAAGCATTTCTGCAAAAGGATTCCCGACCAAGTATTGAGTGCAGAACTGAACAGAATTATTGAAGGTTGACTTTTTTTGTATTACAAACACTTTTCTTTTATTTGTCGATGAAATATGCTATTTTTTTGGACAATTTTGGGTTTTCATGAGCTGTATCATCATTATTAAAACAATAAAAGGCTTTGAATTACTTCAGTTGTGTGTAAATTAATCTGAAATATATGAAAGTCTAATCTTTATCAGTACATTATAGAAAA